>LPNX010629086.1:892755-956205 GCA_001517045.1 Pseudotsuga menziesii
ATTATCATAGCACTTGAGTATGTCACTAAGTGGGAAGAAGCAGAACCTCTTGAAACCTGCTAAAATGAGATAGCTGCAAAATTCATTTATGATAATATCATCACTATATTCATATGTCCATTAACCTTGATCTGTGATCATGGGTCACATTTTGTCAACAAACAATCATATCTTTCAAAAAACTACTTATGATCAACCATCAGAAGAGTACAACATATCATCCCCATTCTGTTGATGTATTTGTAACTTCAGAATGTATTCACTTGTATATTTTAAATAGTGTATTTCTTTGTACCTCGATGTTCATATCGAGAGGATCATTAATATAATAAATTCATGTAAATTCATAGAGGTTAACCCTCCCTTGTAAGTCAGGGAAATAGTCCCCACAGTTGAGGAGTACTAGGGTTATTAGACTCTTCTATAGAAATCGACCCTGCTGAGTAATTGTCAAGTGGAAAACTAGTATAAATAGAGAGTGGGACTCTCTATGTGAAACACACACTCACTCAACTGTAGTGCGTGAGCGAGAGAAGAGGAGCGCGCACAAGTGAGAGAGAGAATAGCTGTCGGAGATCATCTTTTTGTTTTTGGATTTTACTTTTGCTATTGGTGCTCATTCTATATCTAAGAAGTCGTGGGGTTTTATCCTTTATGGTTTACCTAACGAAAACTCTTTGTGTCTCTTGTCTCTTGTGATTATTGTTGTGCATGTTATTCTCTCAGATAAGATCCTAGATCATATTGATTAAATGATAAAAAGATAACACAATCTAATGGCGCAATTAAAGGCTTTAATAAAACAATAACCAGTGGAAGGAGGCTAGGCTAAATCCATATATCATCAGAAAAAGGAGGCTAGGCTAACTCTCCATTAAAGGGTGCATCTTTCTGTCGAAGCAGAATTTGATTCTGGACATTTTCAGTTTTTGACCTGTCAATGCTGCGGGAAATGAGGCATTTTCACAGAAGAAGAATTTTTGAGTGATCCTAGAGTAGGATTGGTCTCCTACTCAAAATCAAAATTTAGAGACCAAGATCAAAAATTTTGGTAGGGTAAAACTCCGGGAAAGTCAAACCCTAATTTGACCCCAGACTAGAAAACCCTAAAAGACTAAAACTAGTCATTTTGGTGCATTCACTATAACTGAATATTGGAGAAGGTGCAAGAGACAAAACTTTTATAGGCTGAATATAAATTCCTGATTTACCCTGTATAAATGTTTCAGCCTTAGATTCACTATATTCTACGAGATATGATTCCTCCAAATCAGGGTTCAAGCCTATCCCAAGATTCATCCTTAAACAGGAAACCTAGGGAAAATTGATATATATCCAGCTACAAAGGTCCAAAAAATTTTTATCAAGATGTTCCAAATATTTCACAAACTGTACTTTCTATGGTAAAATTTTTAGAACTCGAAGGTAAAACAGTGACACATGGCAATCTGTACAAGTTCGCTATGTTGAACAGTTCTAAAATAAGTCACCTTGGTAAAACTCTCATAAGTCCCAATTGGTGAAACCAATTTTTCTCCAAACTACAGTGTTGGAAAGAGGACATATGAGGCTACCTCAATGTGAAGTTTCAAACATAGTGGAGTAGTGCATTCAAAGATACTGCAGAAACAATATCAAGAATTTTTGCAAAAGAAATTGGAAAACTAGGCCTTCTTGTTCTGGGTGCTTCCCTCCACTCTTTTCAGAAAAGGAGTACATTGGATAGCTCACCTTTAAGAGTCCCATATTTCTATCCAATCAGATCTAAAATATTCCAAGTTTTGAAAATTAGGGTTTCTCTAACAAACCCTATATCAACCAGATCCAGGACCAGGACGGACACCTCAAATCGGTAAGATCTAATTTTTTTCTATTTACATTTGATGTTCTCATTTCAAAATGACCTATCACACCAACTTGATGACAATTTTGGTGAATCTAACAACTTCCAAGTATGGAAGTATCAGACCTCTGTGATCCTTGAATAAATTGACTTGGATCAATACTTTAGTAAGAAAGTTCCACGAGCTAGAGGGAGATGAGGCTAATCCTAGAGACAAGAGAATCATTGCATATTCTATTAAATATCATCTCATTCCTCATGTGTCATCCTTGAATACACCAAAAGGAAGTGTTTGATTCTATGTTGAAGCAATCGAAGAAGAATAAGATATTGTTATGACCACCTTGAATGGCCTCCTAGGATCATGGGATTCATTCATTCAAGGAATGTGTGCCAGAAGGAAGTAATTACCTTGAGTAGACTATGGGAAGAAGGCACACAAGAAGAAGATTGATGCATAATAAGATAAGAGAAGATGGGAGAAATTGAAGATATAGCTCTCATGATTCAAAGAAGATCCCTCAAGCAATGAGGAATATGAAGGACTCAATTCTTGAAGAACCTCTTATCCATCTTAGCATTTGGATAAGAAATGATGATGTCATGAATGAAGATGATGAAGCATAAGGCTCAAAAAGGAGTCTACCCATGAAACGAATAAAGATAAGTATTCAATTGTCATTTCATGATATTATTTGGTTATGCATATGTTTATATTTAGTTGATGTGTTATGCATGATAGAATGTTTGCATTTATGACAATATACTACTAATATGCATTTGGCGGGTAAGTATCTCATGGTGCTATACAAATCTCCATTGCTTATTATATAGAATGAAACCTCTTTCCTGACATATTGGATTAGTGAATAATCTCAATGATGTCATGGTAGAGATGGAAGACATCTAGAAAGTTTCTGTGAGATATGGATGAATGTTGTATTGGATAAAATAGTTGCATGATTATATCTTTATGCATAAGAATTTACCATTATGAATATGTCTTATGAAATTGTTGAGGCCTGGAAATTCGCAGGCAACAACAAAAAGGGATTCTCCCCAGTCAACGTTCCCAACTAGCCCGTGACTATTTGGTATGGGGAATTCGTCCGGTTTGCGGTCCGGCTACCGTAGGTCAAAGTAACAAAAACAAAGGTTTCACCAGTTGCGGCCCGGTCCACCGTGTATATTTTTGTATTTTTTGACTTAAGTATGATATGCATATGCCTAATTAACCATGCTGGGTGATGGGGATGCAAGGGGCAGTCACAACATGATGCGCAGGTTCTTACCTCTCGTCTTGGCACTCACAAACATCTCAATCACATATGCAGTAATGGAATAAAACTAACTATCTAACTATCTATCCCCGGGGAGCAAACTGTGATTTATTTGTGATTAATGTGAATTGCGCATGTATCATAAAGAGAAATTACAGATAGCTGATATTCCTTCCTACAACACATGAATGATTAAAGATATTTCAACAATTAGTTAGCTAATTGTTTTATGAACAGCATACATTACTCATGGTGGTAATTCCACAAAATAAACCAGAAATCATCTAAACAAGAACATAGGTTCTGAGAGTTAGAAAGATCTCACGGTTAATGGAAAAAAAGCTGGAAAAACAAAATAGTTCATCTTTCAGCCATCCACAGCATAACATTTGAAAGTGCAACCAATCTTCCTCCAACATGCAAACAGTACTTCTTTATTGCAAAGAGAAATAGTTCTTCTTACAATATAGCTTTTCATGTCTAACTGGGAAAAAGCCCCTCTTCCCTCTTAGTCTATTACATTTATACAAAAAGGTGAGACGGTTAGGCTACCCAAAGTAACCTTTAGGCTTCCCAACTCTTCGTTTCCCAACGCTTGAATTTTCTCAAAGTTTTTTTACAACATGTTACATATTACAAAAAATGACCAATCCTTTACGAGGAGGGTCCCACTTGGGCATCTAGAAATTTCTTCCATGCCGAAGCTTCAGCTGCAATGCCCTCAAAAGAACAAGGCTCTAAAAACTGAATATTAATCTCAGACTTAGCAGCCTGGTTCTTAATAGCCTCAATCCTGGCTGCACTCAATCGAAGTTGATCCTCCAAAAGCTGCACGTTGATAGCTGAATGATCTACTTCGCTTCTCAAGATATGATCATTCAGTGCTTTAATCTGCCGTACTTTGGCTTCCTCCTCCTGGTATCTCTTCTGCAACAGCTCTACAAAGGCATTGTGATCCAGGAAAACCTCAAGCCTCTGCTCGGCCTCTATCTGGCACCGTTTGTAGGTGATGAGAAGCCTTCTAAAAAACTCGGTGCATGCTCCTTTCATCTTCTTAACTGCTTTTTTGAAATCCTCCGCAGAATTTATAGCAAATTCCAACAAGTCATAATCCTGCTCGAGGGCTTGTGTATCCTTTGATGGAAGTTTGGATGGATTTTCTTCCTTGTTTTCCAGCATTTCCATTCTTGCAGTCAGGACTTCAAGGATGTCCTGAGATCGATCTACAAAGTAAGAGGAGGTGTCCAGGATTTCCTCCAATCTGCTATCTACCTTCAGCACCTTGCACCTTTCTCCTTCTATAGCGGTCTGTAGCTGCAGCATCTTAGCCTTCTGCGCCAAGATATGCTCCTTTAATGGTTGGAGGTTAACCTGCTGCTCCCTTGCTTCCTCCAGAGCAGTTGTCAGAGAAGAAATCTGCTCTTGATGTTTCTCTTTCTGTTCTTGGGAGTGCGTCTCACTAGCCTGCAAGATAATCTTTTGCTGCTCTTTTAGCTCTTCTACCTTTCCAAGTAGTTGTTCCTTTTCACTCCTTAGCTCTTGACATTCTTTCTGCACTTTCTCCAGAGCTTCCTGTGTAGTTTCCATAACATGTCTTTCTACTTGGAGGGCCTGCAATTCAGCCCTAGAAGTCTTTATCTCCAACTGCATGTCTTCATACTTCCGCTTCAGCCGATTTCCTTCCTCTCTCTCTTTCCTCAAGGTGTCTTTCAATTGAGCAGAAGACCTTTTGGATTGCTTTAAGTCTGTTATAATCCTTCCCACATTATCCTCCGAAGCTTGAATCAGTGTTGCTCTAGCTCTAATGGTGAATCTCGAGGCTTGATCTGTTCCCAACATAACAGGCGTATCTGTTATCATTTTACCAGGCAGACCTTCTGTTTCAACTTTCCTTTCTGTTCTCTTCATTATTCTCTTTGTTTTCCTATCATAATAAACAGTGTTGAAATCAGGGATTTCTTCACCCACCTTCTGTACAAAGGGGACCAGCTTGAGTGTGGGGACCATGGGTGTGCTAGCAATAGGTACTTGTGGGTCCTGAACCTTGGGGTTCTCCATGTCCTGGGTTTGCCCTGCAGCTATTTCAGAAGCTAACTGCTCTGTCTGTGTCAGCTTTAGCCTTTCAGCTTCTTGCTTTTGGAGTTCCTCATCCAGCTTCTTTTTCTTTTCTTCTTCTTCTTTCTTTGCATCTTCTTCTTCCTTCCTAGCTGCCTCTTGCGCAGCTTTCCTTTTTTATTCTTCTTCTGTGTGTAGCCACCCTGCATCTTCTTGTGCCAACCTCTGGGCTTCCTCATTTCTTCTCTTTTCCTCTTCCTCAGCCTTTGCTTGTTCGTCTCCCTTCCCACCTTTGGTGGTGATCTTCTTCTTGAACCTTCTTCTCAAGGCTGTCATGTTTACTACATTTCGAAAGATGGATTCTTCCCGATCCCAATGGTGGGCATACTCAAAATGGACATTGTTTGTTTTGCAGTGTTCAGCTACTTTACCGTGAGTATCATTCCTACGGAAGGGCATCTCTCCAAAATGGAACTTTTCCAGCTCTTCTACAAATTCATCAGCCTTTTTTACTCTGGTAAACTTGTAACTTCCTAACCTGAAGGGCAAAGGAGGATAGGCGGTCTTCTTGTGCTCAAACAGAAAGCTGCCTATTCCATCCAGGAACATTTGTCTAACTGCATCCTTGTGAATAATGTAATCAGTTGCGTATTTGGGCAGTAGGGAAGGTGCTCTCGAACCTCCAAACATCCTGAATTACAAGCCATTTTCAGTCAAATAGTACTCTGCATACTCCTCTATTACTTGCAGTGCCTCCTCTGACATACAATCACACTCCTTCAAAAAAATGAGTGTGTATAAGGGCATGATAAAGTGTTCACATACTTCTCGATAATTGTGATATTTGTGTGCCCACAGCGATTTATAGGCAGCATAGACAGGCATTCTTTCCCTATCCCAGATGCACCTGAATCTGGGTAAAGGCTGATTACACAATATGCAATCGATGAGTATGGAACTCATATAGAATTTAGACCTCTTTTGGGCCACTCCTCCCAAAGCTGAGGCCAAGCAAGCTGAAATACTATTTGATACAAGGCTAGCCCAGTTTAAAATTGTCCCCTGGGTTGCAACATGAAAAATGATGGGTATCCACTCTAACTTGAAGAACCTACCATGTGCTCTTCCAAAAATCTTGTTTAGCATTAAAGCTATGAACCTATAGGGGGGCCTTAAGCTCGTCGTATCATAATCACCCGTCGGTCTGTATCTGTAATGTTTTCCCTACAACAGCATCTTTTTAAGAGTCTCTACCAGGTCCATTCTAATATTATTCAACCAATCATCAGATAAAAATACTTGGGCTTCTGGCAGGTGGTAAGCCAATGCTACATATCCAGGGCTATATGCAGCATAACCCTGTCTTTCCACATTTTCCAGGATCATTGTTGTGACATCTGCCCGGGGCAGAATCCAACCGATTACTTCAGAGCACGGGAACAACTCCGGTCTGGTGGTGATCTTCATCAGTGAAGATCTTTCTATGTTGGCATATATGGACTCTTCTTCTAAGCCCATGTCAGGAACCTCTCTACGTGTGATCAGTCTATATATTTCCCCCCACTGGTATTCAGGTTCAATACCAGAAATGCACTTATTTTCTTTGTATATGTATTTAGTTTTAGTGACAACTTCTACTTCGGGCTCTTCCTCGACCACCGGGGTCTTCTTCTTTTGCCTCTTTGACATTGTGGATTCTTCCTGCCATAAAATTGTAACATTAAGCCATTTTGGCTGAGTGGCAAACTTGAATACATCAATGTGCAGTGTATTGTTTCCTCTATGTTTAACATGATAGAAATCAGTCAATGAAGCAAATATATACATGTATATAAGCTGAAATGGCCTAACTAACAGAGCTATTGAAACAAAATGCGCATTATTCAATGACTTTGTCTATATCTAGCATGATGGGAAATAGTTATATGCAGTAAATTGTGCAAGCTACCACTGTTGTATGATATTAAACAGTTTTATCAACCATATTTAGGACGAAAATAGATCTACATTAATATGCAACACATTTCGGCTTTCTATGCATGCCATGGTCATCTCACTGCGCGGTAAAGACAGTAGCAGTTACGTAGGTTTTCAACGATGCCTTAACAAAACCATGCCCACGCACTTATGGTCAATAAACTAAGAGCAGTGGCATATCCCTTTCAGTCGGCTAGGAAACCGACGCTGAGCTCAACGGGGTCACGCGAAAACGTATAGGTGAAAATGGTTGGGGTTTAAGTGATGCAGGAAGCCCAAAAACAGAACAAATAGTCCCAAATCAACAAGGAAGGGCCATGGAAAACCTATCTCCACCATACATCATCATACAGGGTGGTCTGGTGTAGACAGCGTAACAGCCGTCTGTACCAAACCCCCTCATTCTCTACACGCAGGGTTGCATGACAACAGCGGTGGGGAAAAAATACTATGCGGGTCAAAATGCCCCTCCCCATGGATAACAATGCCACCAAGAACCACAATATATACATGCAATTATGGGGAAAGAAACAGCCGCAACACCTAACCATGGAAAACCAAAACCACCAAACATTCAATGGAATGGGGAAAGGAAATAGAAGCCTACCTGGCACTGATGTGTATCTGGCGTGTATGGCGGGACGAAGACGATCAGGCTTTTACAATTGCCACCTGGATGCGAGTACCGGCAATGGGGTCCGAACAAACTCGAGCGATCGACAGCACGATAGCGACAGAGCATGGCAATTAAAAATAACAATATAATAATAAACCCCTCGACCCCGTATATATAAGGTCAACACTTGCGGCATACCGGATGGCGGACCACTTTTGGATCGAAAACTGAAATCCATCCTTTCTTCCACAACGGCGAATGGCCAAAACGCTAAGCCATTCGCATATCATACTTAGCGGAACCTCGGTAGACTATTCGTCGAGAACAAAGTGAAACTGGACCACAACGGCGGAGCCGCGGAGGGTAAATCGATTCACAACGGGTAAAATATGAATCGGAAGCGAAACGACTCCGCATTGGAAGGGTAGGTGCTTCTTTCATCTGCAACGATGGAACCGTAAAGCATACCACTGTCTGCAACGTCGGGACTTGAATCGAAAGCGGAAACACTAAAGGCAATGGCGAGAATCGAACGACTTAAACATCCCGAAACCAAAATCCTTCCGCAGTCGCAACGGCGGAAGCCCCCCCAACTTACGGGATCGGCAAAAATAACACAGGCAGGAAACAGAACATTGAAGCAATGATCGGGAGAGGAAGTGGTTTTCCGTCTGTAACTGTGGAGAAAGAAATGACAAATCCTTCCGACATAAACCAAAATATCGGCCGATGTGAAAACCAACGGATCAGAAGACGAAAGTGTATTTCTTTCCGGAACGGCGGAAGACCAAAACAAAGATCCACCCACAATGGTGGGACACTGACCAAAATACTTCTAGTTCAGGCATGCTTCAAATGCATTCAAAGGAAGTGATAAAGCTTGATCAAACAGTGGATTACTTCAAGCATCCGAGAAGGAATCAAAAACAATTGGTAGCTCAATCCAAGCATTTAGAATTAACTCAAGGACAAAGAACTAATCCAAGCAAAGGAGGGTCCTAAAAAAAATTGGAATTTTGGGAATTTGTTGCAGCTACAACAATTGGCAACTACCTGGTGAACCCCAGATTTCTGAATTAACCCCTTCCCAGTGCAAGACCGTATGAATAAAAGTTGAAATCTTCTAGATGCTTGTATCCCCAGGCTGGACGACTTAAGCATTTAAACCATTGAGAAGTAGTCCATTCTTTGGGAAGTGGTAACATCAGAAACACTGCAAGTCTGAATGACTATTTTGAGGCCTAATAAATGAGGTTTATTTTACCCGTCCTTAGGTAGTTTCATGCTTGGACACCACAGGATTGTAACAGATAGTAAACAGCATTATCCTTTTGTTCTTCATTCCCATGCCAATTGCACTTTTATACCATTTCAACTTTAGTTCTTTTGAGTCCTCCATTTGCCTCACTTTCTAAATTTTATTCAGGCTCCTCTATCCCATAGTGCCCTTTTGTGTGAGAGAAGAATTGGCGTTTCATCTCACGGACGAAGAGGAACTTTCGGCAATTTGAAATTCAGGCTTTTGATACTTTTCTTTGATATGTCTTGTTTCTTTTAAGGAGTTTTGACTCTTGATAGCTTTTCGCTTTTCTGAAATTATGCCATGGGATCATTTATATATGATATACTGTTTACCTTGCTTCCTTTCCATGGGTCTTTTGCTGTCACCCCCTTGGATATTTAAGATGTGAAATGGATGGAGCCTTGAAATAGTATTCCATACCTCTTTACTTCTGAGTTATTTACAAGGGTTAAGTAAGACTTCAATGAATGCATGGCCAGTTAGGAACACTGCTACTAGAAGACATTCTATACTTTAAAAGCACAGTCTTTTGCTCAAGATTTCAGTTAATAAAGAACCCTGATGTTTCCATTGCAACCAAAATTTTGCCTCTTTATTCAAAAACAAAGACCTAGCAATAAAGCATTTAAAATAAAAGAAAACAACATTCAAAGTAATAAATCGAAGCAAACGTGTTAAAGAAAACAACACAATTTATTATGTACAAAGCAAAAAGAAAAGAAAATAGGTGCCCGCCCTTAAGAATCTTCAATCAAACGAGTTAAGGGGTGGGTTGGATTATAGACATGAGATATCTAACCATGGTCTAGCTGGGCTATTTTTGCAATTGAACACATGTCTACAATCCTACATTCATCTTCATCATCCTGAGGAAGTTGAAGGAGCTCAGGATGATATTTAATCTTAGAACTGGCCTTTATTTCTATAAGATGTCTTATCTTAAGCTCAATCAGATAATTTCCCAGGACAGAATCAGTAGATTCACTATCCTCTTCCAGCCAAGTGACATTGTGCTTCATGTAGGGCTCTCTTAAAATCTTAATCAGGTTTGGGCTACCCTTCTAAGGCAACCACAAGTGTGACCAGTCTAAAGCAAAGTACCCATCTAGTCGTGATAACCAATCTCAATTCAAGATCAATCCATAGCCAACAAGTATGTCTGCTACCACAATATCAAGGTATTGACATATCTTTTTATTCATAGACAATCGAATCAAAATATTATTCATTTCCCCTACTACCTTGACACTAGTCTTGTCTAGTTGAGTGACATCCCAATCAGTAGGTTTTGGTTTCCCATTAATTCTTTTGCAGATTGCAAGAGGCATAACATTCACCGATGATCTAGAGTCCACCAGACAATTATGCACCTTATGGTTCAAAATCTCTAGAGTCAAAAGGAAAGGTGGGGTGCTAGTTTTCCTTTCTCCGGTTGATTTGAACTTTTCTTCCATAGGTTGGTTTTCGGTGGGTATCTCCTCTTTAACTTCCTTAACTTTTCCATCGTTCTCTTTCTCAACATATTCCACAGGTTTGACGGGCTCAATGATTGGTTTTGTTTCCTGGTTGAAAGTAGTGACTTTAGGTGCTTCATCTTCATTACTGACATCTGCCTGTCTCTTGACATTATTTTGCAATCTTTTGATCTTCGAAATTGTTAAATCCATGTCCTTTGTTGCTGTAGGTGTGCATTCAGTTTTGAGAGCGCTCTCTTCAGTGTCAAACAGTGAGGCACCATTCCATGAAAACATGGTGTCATTATCTTGTTTTTCCATAGTTTGGTTTTTCTTTTCCTCTTTACCACTTTCCTTGGTTAATTTAGAATCTAGCAGCTAATTCATAACCAATGTCATCAAATTCAACCATTGAGGGCACTTCTTTTCCGAATGAAGCTGTTGGTGAAAAGTGCAAAAATTGTCTCCCCCCACCTCTGTTATGTTCATTGATGCTAAATTTGGGGGAGGGATTTTCCATTGGTTGCTATCCTCTCTTTTTGGATAGTATGGTTTGTAAGTTTTCCGCATTTCCCTTTCCTTTTCCAGATCTATTATTCAGTTGGATAGTTTCTGCATCACTTTCAGCATTCCCTCAAAATCATGTGATTTCTCTTCTTTAGGTTTAGACAGCAATAAAGCTCTTCTATTTGTAGTTTTCTCTCCAGGTAAATCAGGATGATCTTCTACACTTTCCCTTTCAGCCTCTACCTTTTTTGCCTCTTCATAAGTCTCTACCAATGTAGGTTTGGCTTTCATCTTGGAAAACATGGCCAGCTCAGGTCCTAGGGATGAGGTATAATATTCAACTAAGACTTTGTCTGAGGGTCTGTCAGCTTCAGAAAAGTTCTTTAGGTATATTGAAAATCTTTGAGTGAAACTATGTACCTTCTCATTCTTCTCTTTTCTTAACAAACCAAGACCTTTCATCAATGAGGCATGTGTTTTTTGGGCTGTGTATTTACTTCTGAAAACCCTTTCAAAGGTGTCCCAATCAGGAATAGAGTTTGCAGGCAAGCCGAAATACCAGGATGTTGCTGCTCCTTTCAGGGTGTGAGGGAAGAGTCTACAGACCACATCTTCGTACTCCCCAGCCCTTAACCCTTCTACTGCTAAATAGAAACTCTGCAAGTGGTCATCTACAGCAGTGTTTTCATCAGGATCAAACCTAGGCAGTAGCTTATCAAAAGCTTGAGGTAGGTTATGCAAAGGAGGCGTGAGGTTCAAAGGTGATGTAGCTCTCCATGCCGGCAGAGGGTTGGGCTGATTTACATTTATGCCAGCCATATGCACAGGTATAAGAACAAGAGTCTGAGCAAAGAGAAACGTAAGGTGAGAACAGGATTTCTTACTTCAAAGGTATAACCGAAACCTGTTAGTACTTGGGTCAGGTTACAAGCTTCAAACATCTGCCGGTGGGGTAATCTTAGAAAAAATATGTTTCCATGGCCAGCCATGCACTGGCGGCCCTCCTTCTACCACCAGAACTGTTGAGGCCTAGAAATTCGCAGCCAACAACAGAAAGGGATTCTCCCCAATCAACGTTCCCAACTAGCCCGTGACTATTTGGTATGGGGAATCCGTCCAGTTTGCGGGCCGGCTAACATAGTTCAAAGTAACAAAAACAATGGTTTCACCGGTTGCGGCCCGGTCCACCGTGTATATTTTTGTATTTTTTGACTTAAGTATGATATGCATATGCCTAATTAACCATGCTGGGTGATGGGGATGTAAGGGGCAGTCACAACGTGATGCGCAGGTTCTTACCTCTCGTCTTGGAACTCACAAACATCTCAATCACATATGCAGTACTAGAATAAAACTAACTATCTAACTATCTATCCATGGGGAGCAAACTGTGATTTATTTGTGAGTCAGTGTGAATTGTGCATGTATCATAAAGAGAAATTACAGATAGTTGATATTCCTTCCTACAACACATGAATGATTAAAGATATTTCAACAATCAGTTAGCTAATTGTTTTATGAACAGCATACATTACTCATGGTAACCTTTGGGCTTCCCAACTCTTCATTTCCCAACGCTTGACTTTTCTCAAAGGTTTTTTACAAAATGTTACATATTACAAAAAATGATCAATCCTTTACGAGGAGGGTCTCACTTGGGCATCTAGAAATTTCTTCCATGCCGAAGCTTTAGCGGCAATGCCCTCAAACGCACAAGGCTCTAAAAACTGAATGTTAATCTCAAACTTAGCAGCCTGGTTCTTAATAGCCTCAATCCTGGCTGCACTCAATCGAAGCTGATCCTCTAGAATCTGCACGCTGATAGCTGAATGATCTACTTCGCTTCTCAAGATCTGATCATTCAGTGCTTTAATCTGCTGTACTTTGGCTTCCTCTTCTTGGTATCTCTTCTGCAACAGCTCTACAAAGGCGTTGTGATCGGGGAAAACCTCAAGCCTCTGCTCGGCCTCTATCTGGAAACGGTTGTAGTGATGAGAAGCCTTCTGAAAAACTCGGTGCATGCTCCTTTTGTCTTCTTAACTGCTTTTTTGAAATCCTCTGCGGTATTTATAGCAAATTCCAGCAAGTCATAATCCTGCTTGACGGCCTGTGCATCCTTTGATGGCAGTTCTGCTGGAGTTTCTTCCTTGTTTTCCAGCCTTTCCATTCTTGCAGTCAGGACTTCAAGGATGTCCTAAGATCAATCTACAAAGTAAGAGGAGGTCTCCAGGATTTCCTCCAATCTGCTATCTACCTGCAACACCTTACACATTTCTCCTTCTATAGCAATCTGTAGCTGTAGCATCTTAGCATTCTGGGCCAAGATATGCTCTTTGAACGGTTGGAGGTTAACCTGCTGCTCCCTTGCTTCCTCTAGAGCAGTTGTCAGAGAAGAAATCTGCTCTTGATGTTTCTCTTTCTGTTCTTAGGAGTGCATCTCACTAGCCTGCAAGATAATGTTTTGCTGCTCTTCTAGCTCTTATACCTTTCCTAGCAGCTGTTACTTTTCACTCCTTAGCTCTTGAAATTCTTTCTGCACTTTCTCTAGAGCTTCCTATGTAGTTTCCATAACCTGTCTTTCTATTTGGAGGGCCTGCAATTCATCCCTAGAAGCCTTTATCTCCCTCTGCATGTCTTCATACTTCCGCTTCATCCTATTTCCTTCCTCTCTCTCTTTCCTCAAGGTGTCTTTCAATTGAGCAAAATACCTTTTGGATTGCTTTAAGTCTGTTATAATCCTGCCCACATTATCCTCCGAAGCTTGAATCAGTGTTGCTCTAGCTATAATGGTGAATCTCGGATCTTGGTCTGTTCCCAACATAACAAGCGTATCCGTTATCATTTTACCAGGTAGACCTTCTGTTTCAACTTTCCTTTCTGTTCTCTTCATTATTCTCTTTGTTGTCATATCATGATAAACAGTGTTGAAATCAGGGATTTCTTCACCCACCTTCTGTACAAAGGGGACCAACTTGAGTGTGGGGACAATGGGTGTGTTGGAAACAGGTACTTGTGGGTCCTGAACCTCAGGGTTCTCCACATCCTAGGTCTGCCCTGCAGCTATTTCAAAAGCTGACTACTCTGTCTGTGTTAGCTTCTTGCTTTTAGAGTTCCTCATCCAGCTTCTTTTTCTTTTCTTCTTCTTCTTTGTTTGCATCTTCTTCTTCCTTCCTAGCTGCCTCTTACGCATTTTTATTTTTTCTTCTTCTTCTATGTGCAGCTTCTTGTGCCAACCTCTGGGATTCCTCATTTCTTCTCTTTGCCTCTTCCTCAGCCTTTGCTTATTCGTCTCCCTTCCCACATTTGGTGGTGATCTTCTTCTTGAACCTTCTTCTCAAGGCTGTCATGTTTACTGCATTTCAGAAGATGGATTCTTCCCGATCCCAATGGTGGGAATACTCAAAATGCACATTGTTTGTTTTGCAGTGTTTAGCTACTTTACCATGAGTATCATTCCTATGGAAGGGCATCTCTCCAAAATGGAACTTTTCCAGCTCTTCTACAAATTCATCAACCTTTTTTTACTCTAGTAAACTTGTAGCTTCCTAACCTGAAGGGTAAAGGAGGATAGGTGGTCTTCTTGTGCTCAAACAAAAAGTTGCATATTCCATCCAGGAACACTTGTCTGACTGCCTCCTTGTCAATAATGTAATTAGTTGCGTATTTGGGCAGCAGGGAAGGTGCTCTTGAACCTCCAAACATCCTGAATTACAAGCCATTTTCAGTCAAATAGTAGTCTGCATACTCCTCTATTACTTGCAGTGCCTCCTCTGACATACAATCACACTCCTTCAGAAAAATGAGTGTGTGTAAGGGCATGATAAAGTGTTCACATACTTCTCGATAATGGTTGTGATATTTGTGTTCCCACAGCGCTTTATAGGAAGCATAGATAGGCATTCTTTCCCTATCCCAGATGCACCTGAGTCCGGGGAAATGCTGATTACACAATATGCAATCGATGAGTATGGAACTCATATAGAATTCAGACCTCTTTTGGGCCACTCCTCCCAAAGCTGAGGCCAAGCAAGCTGAAAGACTATTTGATACAAGGCTAGCCCAGTTGAAAATTGTCCCCTGGGTTGCAACATGAAAAATGATGGGTATCCACTCTAACTTGAAGAACCTACCATGTGCTCTTCCAAAAATCATGTTCAGCATTAAAGCTATGAACCTATAGGGGGGCCTTAAGCTCACCGTATCATAATCACCCATCGGTCTGTATCTGTAATGTTTTGCCTGCAACAGCATCTTCTTAAGAGTCTCTACCAGGTCCATTCTAATATTATTCAGCCAATCATCAGATAAAAATACTTGGGCTTATGGCGGGTGGTAAGCCAACGCTACACATCCAGGGCTATATGCAGCATAACCCTGTCTTTCCACATTTTCCAGGATCATTGTTGTGACATCTACCCGGGGCAGAATCCAACCGATTACTTTAGAGCACGGGAACAACTCCGGTCTGGTGGCGATCTTCATCAGTGAATATCTTTCTATGTTGGCATATATGGACTCTTCTTCTAAGCCCATGTCAGGAACCTCTCTATGTGTGATCAGTCTATATATTTCCCCCCACTGGTATTCAGGTTCAATACCAAAAATGCACTTAGTGTCTTCGTATATGTATTCAGTTTTAGTGACAACTTCTACTTCGGGCTCTTCCTCGACCACCGGGGTCTTATTCTTTTGCCTCTTTGACATTGTGGATTCTTCCTGCCATAAAATTGTAACATTAAGCCATTTTGGCTGAGTGGCAAACTTGAAGACATCAATGTGCAGTGTATTGTTTCCTCTATGTTTAACATGATAGCAGTCAGTCAATGAAGCAAATATATACATGTATATAAGCTGAAATGGCCTAACTAACAGAGCTTTTGAAACACAATGCGCATTATTCAATGACTTTGTCTATATCTAGCATGATGGGAAATAGTTATATGCAGTAAACTATGCAAGCTACCACTACTGTATGATATTAAACAATTTTATCAACCATATTTAGGACAAAAATAGATCTACATTAATATGCAACACATTTCAGCTTTCTATGCACGCCATGGTCATCTCGCTGCACGGGAAAGACAGTAGCAGTTATGCAGGTTTTCAACAATGCCCATGCACTTATGGTCAATAAACTAAAAGCAGTGGCGTATCCCTTTCAGTCGACTAGGAAATCAATGCTGAGCTCAATGGGGTCGTGCGGAAACGTATAGGTGAAAATGGTTGGTGTTTTAGCAATGCAGGAAGCCCAAAAACAGAACAAACAGTCCCAAATCCACAAGGAAGGGCCATGGAAAACCTATCTCCACCATACATCATCATACAGGGTGGTTTGGTGCAGACAGCGTAACGGTCGTCTGCACCAAACCCCCTCATTCTCTACGCGCAGGGTCACACGACAACGGCGGTGGGGAAAAAATACTATGCTGGTCAAAATGCCCCTCCCCGCAGACAGCAATGCCACCAAGAACCACAATATATACATGCAATTATGGGGAAAGAAACAGCCGCAACACCTAACCGTGCAAAACCAAAACCACCAAACGTTCAACAGAACGGGGAAAGGAAATAGAATCCTACCTGGCACTGATCTGTATCCGGCGTGTATGGCGGGACGAAGACGGTCAGGATTCTACAGTTGCCACCTGGATGCGAGTATCGGCAATGGGTTCCGAACAAACTCGAGCGATCGACAGCACGATAGCGACAGAGAACGGCAGTTAAAAATAACAATAGAATAATAAACCCCTCAACCCTGTATATATAAGGTCAACACTCGCGGCATACCGAATGGCGGACCACTTTTGGATCGAAAACTGAAATCCAACTTTCTTCCGCAACGGCAGACGGCCAAAATGCTAAGCGATTCGTGTACCATACTTAGCAGAACCTTGGTAGACTATTCGTTAGGACCAAAGTGAAACTGGAGCCGCAACGGCAGAGCCGCGGAGGGTAAATCGATTCGCAACGGGTAAAATACGAATCGAAAGCGAAACGACTCTGCATCGGAAGGGCTGGTGCTTCTTTCATCCGCAACGGCGGAACCATAAAGCGTACCACCGTCCGCAACGTCGGGACTTGAATCGAAAGTGAAAAAACTAAAGGCAACGGTGGGAATCGAATTACTTAAACATCCCAAAACCAAAATCCTTCCGCAGCCGTAACGGCGGAAGCCCCCCCGACTTACGGGATCGGCAAAAATAACACAGGCGGGAACGAAACATTGAAGCAATGATCGGGAGAGGAAGTGGTTTTCCGTCCGCAACGGCGGAGAAAGAAATGACAAATCCTTCTGGCATAAACCAAAATATCAGCCGATGTGAAAACCAACGGATCGGAAGACGAAAGTGTATTTCTTTCTGCAACGGCGGAAGACCAAAACAAAGATCCACCTGCAACGGCGGGACACTAACCAAAATAACTTCCGGTTTAGGCATGCTTCAAATGCATTCAAAGGCAGCGATAAAGCTTGATCAAATAGTGGATTACTTCAAGCATCCGAGAAGGAATCAAAAACAATTGGTAGCTCAATCCAAGCATTTAGAATTAACTCAAGGACAAAGAACTAATCCAAGCAAAGGAGGGTCCTAAAAAATTTGGGAATTTTGGGAATTTGTTGCAGCTGAAACAGAAATGTTTCTAACCATACAACTAATACATTTGACTTGTAGGAAAGATCACGTAGAATCGGCTACAAGAAACGAAGGATGAGACTTGTTTCGAAGAACAAGTGACGATAGTATAATAAATAAGACAAAATGAAGAATAGTATGATGAGACTTTAAGAGGCCTCAGACACACTCTAGTTATGTGATACTGTTGAGTGACATCATTGATCCAGAGCCTTCTAGCTATGAATAAGTTGCCAAGAATAAAGGGAAGGAGAGTACCAGTTCAAGAAGAATGATGTCTAGGATGCGGTATCTGCAAGTTCCAGCATGCAATAGATGGAAACATCATGGGATACAAGGAAATATTCGTAGCACAAGACTCCTCACAAAAATAAGGCAGAGACTATGAAGAGACATTTGCAGCCATGGAAGTTAATACACATGACAGTCAGACTCATGTGTGCAAATTAAAGAAGGCCTTGTATGAGCTCAGAAGGCACCCATGGGATAACACATAAATGAGGATCTTGGAGATCACCTAGAGTAATGAATATCTTAACCTTTGCTACAAGTTTGAAGATGAAAGACTATAGAGGATGACAATCTCACAGATGGGTGCAAGAAGAAATTTTAAAAAGGTTCAAGATAGAGGATCTCGATATCCAGTGACCCTAGATGGATACTTAGAATATTAGTAGTAGAGGAAGATACTTGTCACTCCAGTACAAAATGTTTCAATGCATAGATAATGAAAGGAAGAGGGATAATGATGCTCCATGCCAGAGGGAGTGACTACAAAAGATCCTGAGGTTCAACATGATACAATAGGATGGAAAAATTACCAATGGCTCTAGGATTTACTAAGAGTAAAGCATATTCCAACCTTTGTTTCAAGGTTGAATGCGGAAGAGAAGTAATTCTCATGTTATATGTCGATGACTTGTTCTTTATAGGGAAAGAGGAACTCATTAAAGTTTCAATAAAAATACTTGCTACCGAGTTTGAGATGAAGGACTTGGGTATGATGCACTACTTTCTAGGCATGGAGGTGTGGCAGAGTGTGGATGGAATCTCCCTTGGACAAGGGAAGTATGCAGTGGAGATCCTAAAGAGGTCTAGGATGAAGGACCGCAAGGACATGGCCACACCTATGGCATCAAACCTTAAGCTATTGAGTGATGCTTCGTCAGATTCGGTTGATGCCACGATGTATCGTTAGATGATTGGGTCTTTGATGTACCTGACAAATACGAGACTAGATATTTTCTTTGTTGTGAACACATTGAGCCAATTCCTGATGGATCTAAGACATGTTCACCTAATGGTTGGAAAGCATGGAGTGAGGTACATGATGGGTACAGTTGATTATGGGCTCAAGTATGAAGCAAATTAGAAGATTAACCTAGAAGGTTATGTGTATTCAGATTGGGCAGGTAGTACCATTGATAGGAAGAGCACTTCGGGATGTTGCTTCAGTATGAGATTAGGTGTGATCTCTTGGTTTAGCGGGAAGCAGTCCTGCATGGCACTAAGAACAGCCAAGAGAGGAGCAGTGAAGCTCTAGTATGTGATCTAGATCGAGATCTCTCAAAAGAGGGAGTTATAGCATAGTTGGTGAGACAGGTTGTCTGATCATAAAATCCTAGTGAAGCTCATAAGTTTCTTAGATGTAAACAATCATGTAGGTTTTCCTCGGATGTAATCAGTCCTAGTGAAGCTCGTAGGTTATCCTTGGATGTAATCAGCCCTGATGTAATTCTATGCTAGAAATTGCCAGAGTGAGGTTTGGTCACTTTAGGGAGAAGCTTGGTGTTCTCCATATTGAGGTTCCCTCCAAAGGGAGGTGATGAGTCCAAGATCCTTTCTGACATGGTGGTAGGGTGGTCCTCCCATGGCCAGATGTAAGTGCTGATCCTTTCCAACATGGTGGAAGGCTGGGCCTCCCATGGTCGGATGTAAGTGTAGGGCCTTTCTGACATGGTGGCAGGTTGGGCCTCCCATGTTTAGATGTAAGTGTTGAGCCTTTATGACATGGTGGTAGGATAGGCCTCCCATTGTCAGATGTAAGCGCTGGACCTTTTCGACATGGTGGTAGGCTGGGCCTCCCATGGTTGGATATAAGTTCTAAGATTTGCATCCAGCATGAAAAAAGGCTAGCTCTGTAGTGGAAATCCTTGCAGACACAAGGTACTACATCTAGCATGAAAAAGGGTTGGCTCTGTAGTGGAAATCCTTGCAAAGGCAAGGTACTGCATTCAGCATGAAAAAGGGTTGGCTCTATAGTGGAAATCCTTACATAGGAAAGGTACTGCATCCAACATGAAAAAGGGTTGGCTCTGTAGTGGAAATCATTATAGAGGCAAGGTACTGCATCCAACATGAAAAAGGGTTGGCCTTGTAGTGGAAATCCTTACAGAGGCAAGGTACTACATCCAGCATGAAAAAGGGTTGGCTGTGTAGTGGAAACCCTTCAAGAGGCAAGGTACTACATCTAGCATGAAAAAGAGCTAGCTCTGTAGTGGAAATCATTACAAAGGAAAGATGTTGCATCCAGCATGAAAAAGGGTTGAATCTATCGTGGAGATCCTTGCAGAGGGAAGGTACTACATCCAACATGGAAAAGGACTAGCTCTATAGTGGAAATCCTTGCAGAGGCAAGGTGCTACATTCAGCATGAAAAAGGGATGGTTAAGTAGTGTAAATCCTTGCAAAGGTAAGGTGCTACATCCAACATGAAAAAGGGCTGGCTCTATAGGGGAAATCCTTGCAGAGGCAAGGTGCTACATCCAGCATGAAAAAGGGCTGGCTCTGTACGGGAAATCCTTGCAGAGACAAGGTGCTACATCCAACATGAAGAAGGGCTGGCCCTGTAGGGGAATTCCTTTCAAAGGGAAAGGTATTACATCTAGTATGAAAAATGGCTAGCTATGTTGATTAATACCTACATAGTGGTTATCATACAACTAGCATGAAAAAGGGTTGGCTTTGTAGAAATTCCTATGACGAGAAGAATTGAGAGATAGCACCATTTGCTCGAGATAGTGGGAGCATTGATGATGATGATGATCCAGTGATGATCCAATGATGATTATGATCCAATGATGATCCATCTTTGATGATGATCCATATTTGATAAATGATCCAGTGATGAAGACTTGTGCTGATGAATTGTGTCAAGATAATACCTTCCTAGTTAAGAGGGAGTGTTGATGTATTTGTAACTTTAGAATGTATTCACTTGTGTATAAATAATATATCAATGCTATGAGAAATTATTATAAGAAGAAGCAAAGGAAATAGATCCTGCTACTAAGAATTCTCACAAGCATAGATAGGAAAAATAGAGAGAAGAAAAGAGACTGAATCACATGAATGAAGAGATGAATATTAGTATGTATCCTTCCATTGAATAATTATGAATAATAGTGTACATAAATAGTACATCCCTCATAGGAAAATCAAATTGTATGGAAACAACTCATAAAGCTCAAAAAGGCTGACTTACCAAAATATAGTAAACCCCCATAGGGGGCTAAAGCACTTACCAAATCTATCAAGGACCTCACTAGTTGGAAAAATCATGAGTGATTTGTCAAGGAGATGGAAATAACATGCTAATCCTAGAAAATGGAGAAAAACTAATGGAGGATGGGTTGGAAACAAAAGCTCCCAGTTTCCTAGTTGACTAGCTTTTATCTTATCCATAGAAAAGCAGAATAAAGAAGAATCTGCTGTAAAGTCCTGTATACTAATTTTGGATGGTCAAAAGATGGTCAAGATCAACCCAGAATTGGAAATAAATCATTCCTAGGATATAGATGGCATGTATTGACTTTAAGGTGCAAGTGGATGCCAACTAATTAAGCTAGTGGGTGAATAATTAATCAAATAATGATTAATTATTTTATCCTAAGTTGTGAGTGGGTTTAATATATTCCTACACCCCCCTATAAGTCTGAATTTATGATGGTATGACAAAAAATATGGATGCATATGGATGCATATAGGGCCCAGCAACAAGGCTATGGTCACCCTTTAACAATTATTATGTCCAGAAAAGTGAGGAAAGAGAAAAAACCACATGGAGAAAATCCTCCCTCAAGATAGGACAAGGCACAAAATTTGAAATATGTCTTCAACATATATTCATCTTCACTTTAATGAGCTGACTGAACTGCTTCTGGATGAAGGACTTTTTGAAGAAATCATGAACTCCATGATCATGCGCTGGAGTGTAGAACCTACAAGAAGGAAGACGAGAGACTCCTTGTATCTCATCAACTGATGAAGTAGGAGCATTATCTGAATGCTTCTTTCTTCTATCAAACTCTGATATGTAAACATAATCTGAAATGGAAAATATATCTATGCATACTCCTTTCCAAAGAGTACAAAAATTAAGACAATTTATTTTACGCCCAATTCCCTGAATAGCTGCAAAATTGTGATGTGAATCACATGTCAATCTTCCAATCTGATGTAGCACCTATATAGATCTGATATGAGGCTGATATAAATCTGATATATCAGAAATATTAGCATATGGAACAGCAAGGACAAAGGCTTCACTGGCTCCATGAGGATATAGGGCTAGACTAGGAAAATTATGAGCAACTGAGGAAAACTTATAGGTGTAAAAACCTGAATGATGGATGGGAATAAGATCTGAACCATAAGTATTTAGAACAGATCCAAACATGTTTAATATCAGTCCATATATTACTAAGGACATGGATAACCAGCCACTTAAAGTTAGGAAAGACTTCAAACCATGTAAGATAAATATCAGTGCATAAGAGACCAATGAGGAATCAACTAGTGAACTTGGGATTTGTATAGTCTTTGGATTATTCAGAGCTATGGTAGATGGTATGGATGGTGGTATTATATGTGTATCAACATTAAAATATGCTTCTAAATCATAATCCAAAGGATCACATATAAGCATATCAATAGACTCATGGGAATACACTGGTAATGAATCCTCTGTATGAAAGGAGGAAATAAGGAGATGTTCAAAATATTCAAGAAGGCTCTAAGTATTGATGCCAAGAACAAAGGAGGATATGCTGAAGCACATGAGCTCAAGTAAGGTAAGTGGTATGGCACAAATAAGGCTTGATTTGGCTAAGCAAACATCCTGGAAATCACTGGGTTGCGCACCATCAATGAGAGAGGTATGCAAGAGGTGTAAATAATCTGGCACATAGATCTTAGAATCTAAGATAGGAGATTGAGAGAACAATGAATGGGTTATAGGATCATAATCAATATCATCAAAACTCCATATGTTACTTCTTTTTCATCAATAGTATCACAACAAGAAAAATCACCTTCAAGAGACACAGAAAAAGATGGCTCTTCAATATTTGCTTCTTCATTGAAGGAGGAAGCATTTGAATGAAAGGGGGAAGCAGAAACATGAACTGTATGAGAAAATTCATCATCGTGATCAAATTCATCAGAGAATGTAGAGGCCAAGAAATCTTGAGAAAGAGAACAAGAGGAGATGCTAGGTTCGCTCCATGCTTCATCTTCAATTTCCTGTAAACCAAAAGCTTTGTCCAAAATTTTCCAAAGCTCAAATGGAAATTCAGCAGAATCTATGAGATGATATATATTTGGAGACATTCCCAAACACATAATTCCATAAGCTCTATCACAATTATTTAGCCAATCAATCTTCTCTTCATAAGACTTAAGTTCACTCAATGCACCAATGGAGACATCAAAGATACATTGCCTCTTCAAGTATGCACTCATCTTTGGCTTCCAATCAGCATAGTTGAAAGGAGATAGTAGAGGAAATTTTGAATCCATATTGAAGTTGTTGATATGCTCTAAGAGATACTCTCTTCAACCTGCAAAACAAACTAGGAGAAAATCTTGTAAGCTAGACAAGCTCTTCTTCAGAGAGGGATAGGAGACTGGAAGCGCTCTTCAACTTTGTAGAACTTGATCAACCTTGTAGATATGATACCATGTAGAAACAATATATCAATGCTATGAGAAATGATGATAAGAAGAAGCACAAGAAATAGATCTTGCTACTAAGAATTCTCACAAGCATACACAGGAAAAATAGAGAGAAGAAAAGAGACTAAATCGCATGAATGAAGAGATGAATATTGGTGTGTATCCTTCCATTGAATAATTATGAATAATAGTGTACATAAATAGTACATCCCTCATAGTAAAATTTAATTGTATGGAAACAACTCATAAAGCTCAAAAAGGCTGACTTACCAAAATATAGTAAACCCCCATAGGTGGCTAAAGCACTTACCAAATCTATCAAGGACCTCACGAGTTGGAAAAAGCATGAGTGAGTTGTCAAGGATATGGAAATAACATGCTAATCCTAGAAAATGGAGGATGGGTTGGAAACAAAAGCTCCCAGTTTCCTAGTTGACTAGATTTTATCTTATCCATAGAAAAGCAGGAAAAGCAGAAAAAGCAGAATAGAGCCGAATCTATTGTAAAGTCCTGCATACTAATTCTGGATGGTCAAAAGGTGGTCAAGATCAACCCATAATTGGAAATAAATCATTCCTAGGATATAGATTGCGTGTATTGACGTTAAGGTGCAAGTGGATGCGAACTAATTAAGCTAGTGGGTGAATAATTAATCAAATAATGATTAATTATTTTATCCTAAGTTGTGAGTGGGTTTAATATATTCCTACAACTTGTATATTTTATATATTGTATTTCTTTGTACCCCAATGTTCCTATTGGGAGAATCATTAATATAATAAGTTCATGTAAAGTCTTAGAGGTTAACCCTCTATTGTAAGTCAGAGTAATAGTCCCCACAGTTGAGGGGTACTAGGGTTATTATACTCTCCTAGAGAAGTCGGCCCTGGTGAGTAATTGTCAAGTGGAAAAATAGTATAAATAGAGAGTGAGACTCTCTATTTGAAACACACACTCACTCAACTGTAGTCCATGAGTGAGAGAAGAGGATCTCTAACAAGTGAGAGAGAGAACAACTATCGGAGATCATCTTTGTGTTTTTGGGTTTTACTTTTTCTATTGGTGCTCATTCTATCTCTGAGGAATTTGCGGGGTTTTCTCCTTTATGGTTTCCCAGAGGAAAAATCTCTATGTCTCTTGTCTCTTGTGATTATTGTTGTGCATGTTATTCTCTCAGATAATATCCTAGATCATATTTATTAAATGATAAAAATCTAACACAATCTAATGGCACAATTGAAGCCTTTAATAAAACACTAACAAAAGGACTAACAAAAATATGTAACACTGACAAAGACGATTGGGACGACAAAATTCCAGTTGTCTTATGGGCATACAAAACAACATACAAACAATCGACAGATCATACCCCATTCTGATTTGTCTATGGACAGGAAGCAGTCGTACCTCTACACTTTCGACAGCAAACTCTCATAATTGCCAACATATTGCACATTGATGTCGAAAATTATAGAAGAGAAAAATTAACACAACTATCTAAACTGGAAGAACACCGACTAATTACAATGCAAGACCAAGAAATCCAAAAGCAACATCAAAAAGCTTGGCATGATCGAAACATCAAAAGTAAAAACTTGTCGGTTGGAGACCTTGCATTACTATACAATAGTCGAGTAAATAGAAATCCTAAGAAATTACATACCGAGTGGATGGGCCCATATATTGTCGAAGAAATAAATGATAACGGATCAATCAGACTAAAACAACTACAAGGGAGTGTATTTCAGAAGTTAGTTAATGATGCTCGACTAAAACATTATGAAGCATGAATAAAAAAATAAAATAAAAATAAAAAATTTATAACTATAAACAAATTGAAAAAAAACTAATAAAAACTATGAAAACCTAAAACACACATAAGAAAATTATACTATAGAAAATACAATTAGGATGACAGGACCTTGGACCAACTCTCAGGAAGGAAGTAGCAGAATACCATTTGAGAGATATAACCACCATGAATAAAACAGACCAGTTCAACATCATAGACACCATCACAATCCCGACACCCACCGACATAAAGAAGGGCCGACAGTTCAGTCAAATCATGATGAATATCGACATATGGAGCAAAAAAGTTGGCATGTCTAGAAATAAACACCAACAACCCATCCTTCATAGTCAATTATGCCATTAATACAACAATTAATACTACCATCCACTACACTCTCTCCCACTCCAAATAATCCCACTATAAATACCCCATTAGAAGAAACCTATTCTTCATTCTATGAAGAACTAGAATACCAGACAATCGGAACCCCCGAGCCCAATGTACCCCCTTATGAACCAGAGCATCTAATCAGCATAATGGCCCCCAAAACATCGACTGCAACTACCAAGTCCGCATCAAAAAATCTCAAAAAACTAGAGAAATCTAGCACACCATTGCTAACTCGACTACATCACCTTCGAAATGCTTAAGCACTTGATCCGTCATGGAAAAGAATTTGGAAGGAAATTAGGGATGAGGGATGTGACAAAAATGGTAAATGGATAGAGGAGGCCCAAATAGTAATTGCTATTACAATACTCAATTATATGAATGCACCTTTTATGGATAGCTTTGCTGGAACGAAAGAGATAATTGCACAATTCATTGTTAGCAGTTACTGCAATGGAAAATTGTATTTCGACACACCTGTAGAAATCTTCGATGACCTAATATATAGGTTCACTGGATTATAAAACAAAGGAGATTCAGTGCCTATTAGATTAAACCCGGGCCTCATGGAAAAACGAATAGTTACAACAGCAAGCAATAACTCAAGAGGGTTGATAATCATTCAAATCATCTACAGCACACAAAAAGCAAGTGCCAAAATTATCTTGACATATTTAACAAGCACTGGAAGAGGCTCTGACTTAAAGCTCGACATGCTAGAAGCAATTAAAAACGTGTCAATAAAATGGAAAGTTTACTAATGGGTTGAACATTTAGCTAAGATAATCAAGAACATATGCCCAAAATGCAAAGAGGAAAGAACCCAAATCCAGCATCCCTCACTCATAATATGGATCGATATGTACGAGTTGGAGATAAGGAATTCACTGAACCAAATCGAATCGGAATTTTAAATATTTTACATAGGGTGGTTGTCGATTGGGACCAACGACACCAAAAATTTGGTTTGACACCTGTTTCCAATCACTAAAAATCAAAACTACTCGATAGAAGGTACCACAGAATGTCTAGAGATGTCTACCACCATCAGCACTTATTCAACTTGAATTGGACCATACATCAATCTGGTATCTACAAATCGCTAGAGGCAATGCAAAAGTGCTCGACTTCTACCCTTCAGTTGAGGAAATATTCATATAAATTAGTCAAAAGCCTAATACCAAGTTAGACATACCATCTATAGAAAATAAATTCAACCAACCAATAGTCGAGCCTTTAACTGATGCGGAGAAAGAAGAGGACTACGAAGTACGAATACATATAACCACTTTTACTCTTGAATACAACAATACTAGTGAGATCAACCCATTAGGGGCTGCAATAACAAATGTATAACAAGCATAGGAGGAAGAAGAACCGACAGATGAGAGTACCCAATATGATACCCCTCTTCCTGAATATGCACTCACCAAAGAGAATATAAATCGGATAGCCGATGAGTTATTTAAAGATTGACAGAAAAGGAAGAGCACAGTAAAAGGAAAGGAAAAATAAAAAATCATCCTCCAAGAACCGATAGAAGATGATAATATATATTTATACTATAGCA
The DNA here is from genome assembly GCA_001517045.1 of Pseudotsuga menziesii. Classification (NCBI taxonomy): domain Eukaryota; kingdom Viridiplantae; phylum Streptophyta; class Pinopsida; order Pinales; family Pinaceae; genus Pseudotsuga; species Pseudotsuga menziesii. The sequence goes on from LPNX010629086.1 coordinate 920,136, forward strand.
CAACTCATATCCTATAGGATTCTGAAATAAACAAGATATAAGTTGATGAACAGTTTCATAAGTTTATCACAGAAGAGGAGCAACGAGCACAGGCAATCCAAAAGAGAGTAAAAAACGTTACATTTCCTTCTGTCGATCTCACCCACACCCCACATTAAGGGAGTTTTGAGGTCAAAAATGGGCCTCAAAACAAAAATTTTAACATTAAAATTCACTTTATAAGAACCAATAGGATCCAAGATGATGATGAACCATAAGGGTAAAATTTGTAAAAAATATGGAGGGAAAAAGAAAAAACTACCTTTTCTTATAGTATTTTTGGCATATCTCCTTAACTATTCTCCCAAATTTCAATTTTGGAGACTCATTGTATGTAGATTTAAATTATTCATCCATCGAGTCCCCAAACTCAAAATTTGGGTGAACCGATAAGGAAATATGCCAAAAATACGATAAGAAAAAATAGTTTTTCTTTTTCCCCTTCAAAATTTAGAACTTTTATTTTATTATTATAACTCTTATTTTATTATTTCCCTTATGCAAGCCATTTTAGACCTCAAAAATCCCCTAATTCCACCTCCATCTTGGACCCTAATTGCCGAAGAAGTCATACCAACTTCCATCGCACCATTTACCATCGCACATTCATATTTATAGTCATTACCCTCACCACTCTGCGCCCGACTCCAAAAAGACAACAAAATCCAAGACTTCATAAACCAGCTACAATCTATCCTTCTTGGCTTACAGAGTATGATGGTAAAAAGACCAGTTCTATCCACAGATGCTCCACAAGTTAGTTTAATAGTACCCTAGAGTTTCGACAATCGACAATCCTCCAGACCGGAAGAACAAGTTGTTGGGTACACTCAAACCATTCTAGAAATAAATCTTGATGTAAGCAGCGATATTGTGGCTGAAAAAACTTCCTCATTTATCCCCCAACCTATTGAAAAACCACGACTTCCTCCACCCATTATCAATAACCTCTCTGATGAAATAGCCGAACCCTCCGACTTTGAAAAAAAAATTGAAAATATCGAACCTGTCGACACTGCAGAACTTATTGAAGGACTTGTCGAAAATGTTGAATCTATCGAGTATGGAGAAATTGTTGAAACAAATGAAACTATCAACAACCCATTACCATCAACTTCTGAATAACCACCAACCCCTCCTTCACCTACTCCACCCCCTCGCCAATCACCACCTATCACTAATTCGCCTGACATCCGTCCATCGAGCCTTGTTCTTGCTACTATACCCACTAAAAAAACATAGAGTGCACCAATAAATAGTCTTCCAACACAAGAAACTAGAATATAATCCAAAGAGCAAAGGCAGAGGATAAGAAAAGAAAGAAAAGAGAAATAGAGACAAGAAAAAGGGAAACAAAAACAACTACAGCAATCTCAACAGCAGGTGCCCTCAGTAATACATCTAGTTCAACTCAGTTCCACAATGGCTATTAACCCATAGAAGTATAAGGAAGAATAACTAGACTTGCTAGCAGACGCTATTAGTAGAGAATCTAGAGAGAAGAGAAAAAACCAAAGAACAACTCAAGCAAATGAAGACAGAACAAGCAGAATTTTCTACCAAGTGTGAGAATCTATCACGACAGTTTGTTACAATTCCAATTGAGACTGAATCCGAAAAACCTCTCGATAGGGCATATCTCCTTTTTGAAAGTGTCATGTCGATTTTTAGGAACAATTAAAGGAAATACACCAGGAGTACATAGAGGAGACTATAGTTTTGCTGAGAAACCAGTTTACAGCGTTCACTATAGCTTCCAAACTATTGAATCAGTACATTGAAGAATCCACTGTTACGACTGAAATATTGTGAAACTACTATACTCATTACGACCAAGTGTTAGAACAAATTCAAAGTACTTGTGAACTCATCAGTTCACTTCCAAACCGTTGACCAAGCATTGAAGCAATGGCACAAACATTTCATGATCAGCTCGTGTTAGAAACAAACAAACTAGAAAAACTTGAAAAACAGGAGCATCAATGGATCATCCAAGACAAAAATAGTCTCACCAGTCTTGACAAAATCAGGCCACAAAAGCAGATACTACTTTCTGTTGCTAAAGAGAAGACATAAGTTTTGGGGACCGACATGATCAACATACTCAATTTAGACATGCACCAAAAGATGGAGAACTTGTCGAGCCTCACCACTTTGACGATAGACATATAGAAAACACTTCGAACTTGGGAGGAATTCCAGCACCAACTATCATTCACCATAGAAGCTATTGTATAAGTGTAGGAATATATTAAACCCACTCACAACTTAGGATAAAATAATTAATCATTATTTGATTAATTATTCACCCACTAGCTTAATTAGTTGGCATCCACTTGCAGCTTAAAGCCAATACATGCCATCTATATCCTAGGAATGATTTATTTCCAATTATGGGTTGATATTGACCACCTTTTGACCATCCAGAATTAGTATACAGGACTTTACAGCAGATTCTGCTTTATTCGTCTTTTTCTGCTTTTTATGCTTTTCTATGGATAAGATAAAAGCTAGTCAACTAGGAAACTGGGAGCTTTTGTTTCCAACCCATCCTCCATTAGTTTTTCTCCATTTTCTAGGATTAGCATTATTTTTCCATCTCTTTGACAACTCACTCATGCTTTTTCCAACTTGTGAGGTCCTTGATAGATTTGGTAAGTGCTTTAGCCACCTATGGGGGTTTGCTATATTTTGGTAAGTCATCCTTTTTGAGCTTTATGAGTTGTTTCCATACAATTCTATTTTCTTATGAGGGATGTACTATTTATGTACACTATTATTCATAATTATTCAATGGAAGGATACACACCAATATTCATCTCTTCATTCATGTGATTCAGTCTCTTTTCTTCTCTCTATTTTTCCTGTGTATGCTTGTGAGAATTCTTAGTAGCAAGATCTATTTCCTGTGCTTCTTCTTAGCATCATTGCACATAGAATTGATCTATTATTTCTACATGGTATCAAAGCTACAAGTTTGATCAAGTTCCACAGAGTTGAGGAGCGCTTCCAGTCTCCTATCCCTCTCTGAAGAAGAGCTTGTCTAGCTTACAAGCTTTTCTCCTAGTTTGTTTTGCAGGTTACAGAGATTTTATTCTTGAGCACATCAATTCAGAAATATTGATTCTTAATCAGCTATAATTATTACTTCCTTCAACTACCATGAATGGAAATCCAAAGTCTCCATTCTATTGCGCAGTAGAGGATTATACAGAGTTACACTAGCTTTGGAGAATGAGCCCAATGGTGTGATTGAGAAAGCTAAGTGGCATAATAGGTTGGATGAAGCCTATGGATTGATTTTCCTCTCTATTTCTCCTGATCTACTCTTTCATCTAGATGGTTTGACCACTCCAAACCAAGTATGGACTCAATTGGAGTCTCTCTTTGGAGTTCAAGATGAGCTAAGAGCGCATCGATTGGAGATTGAGTTATTCTCACTGAGTCCAAGAAATTTTGAATATATTGAGGGATTCTTCACCAAGTTCAAGTCACTTGTTCTAATTCTCAAGCAATGTCGGATTGATAAATCAGATGATCAATTAATCCTTTCCATTCTTTCAAAATTGGGTCCTAATTACTCAATTTTTGTGTCTACTTTTCATGCAACTAGGCTTGTTGTTCCTAAGTGGAAAATGCCTTATTTAAATTCTTTTCTTGATTCACTAACAAAGGAGAAAGATAAATTGATCCATATGGGTGTCCTTAATTCTTCAAAGGGAAAGGATCATGCTCTCTTGGTTCAAGGAAGCAAGAAATTCAAATCAAAAGAGAAGCAAATTGTGAAGAAGCCAAAGTCAAAAATTGAAGATGAAGATTCATATGAAGACTTAATGAATAAAGTTAAGAAGAAAGGGAGCACATCCAAGTGTTCTTATTGCAAAAAGGGTTTTCATTCAGAGAATAAGTGTTTCAAGAATAATATGTACATCATGTCTCAGCTTCTTGAGAATCACAAGATCGAAGTTCCAAATGAACTAGAGAAGCCTGCTGATTCCTCAGAACAATGTCATACTGCGCAGTTCCAAGGTGATATAACTTATGCTTTGAGTGCCAGATATCTCTCCTTTTCTCATGTCTCTGATTTATATTTATTCTCTGATATATTAGAATCATAAATATCAGAACCTTTATTTGATGATCCTCCTCTCAGTCTACTAGATTCATCTCCCAAAAATTGTGATTTTTCACTAGATATTGACTTACCTTTGAGGAGCTCTTCCTCACAAGCTTGTATATATGATTTAGAAGATTGTTTGCAGGCTGGTATGCATGTCATGACACATATAATACCACCATCCATACCATATACCATACCTCTGAATAATCCAAATACTATACAAATCCCAAGATCACTAGTTGATTCCTCTTTGGTCTCTTATGTAGTGATATTTATCTTACATGGTTTGAAGTCTTTCCTATCTTTAATTGGCTTATTATCCATGTCCTTAGTCATATTTGGACTGATATTAAACATGTTTGGATCTTTTCTAAACACTTATTGTTCATATCTTAAGCCCATCCATCATTCAGATTTTTTCACCTATCAGTTTTCCCCAGTTGTTCATAATTTTCCTAGTCTAGCCCTATATCCTCATGGAGCCACTGAATCCTTTGTCATTGCTGTTCCATATGCTAATGTTTCTGATATATCAGAGTTTTATCAGCCTCATATCATATATATATAGGTGCTACAGCAGATTGGAATATTTACATGTGATTCACATCACAATTTTGCAGCTATTCAGGGAATTGGGTGTCAAATAAATTGTCTTAACTTTTGTACTCTTTGCGAAGGAGTATGCACAGATCTCTTTTCCATTTCAGATTATGTTTGCAGATCAGAGTTTGAAAGCAAAAATAAGCATTTATATAATTCTCCTACTTCATCAGTTGATGAGATACAAGGAGTCTCTCCTCTTCCTTCTTGCAGATTCTACACTCTAGTGCATGATCATGGAGTTCATGATTTCTTCAGCAAGTCCTTCATCCAGAAGCAGTTCAGTCAGCTCATTAAAGTGAATATGAAGATATGTTGAAGACATATTTCAAATTTTGTGCCTTTTCCTATCTTGAGGGAGGATTTTCCCCATGTGTTTTTGCCTCTTTCCTCACTTTTCTGGACATAATAATTGTTAAGAGGTGACCATAGCCTTGTTGCTGGGCCCTATATGCATCCATATGCATCAATATTTTTTGTCATACCATCATAAATTCAGACTTATAGGGGGGTGTAGGAATATATTAAACCCACTCACAACTTAGGATAAAATAATTAATCATTATTTGATTAATTATTCACCCACTAGCTTAATTAGTTGTCATCCACTTGCACCTTAAAGTCAATACATGCCATATATATCCTAGGAATGATTTATTTCCAATTCTAGGTTGATATTTACCACCTTTTGACCATTCAGAATTAGTATACAGGACTTTACGGCAGATTCTGCTTTTATCTACTTTTTCTGCTTTTTCTGCTTTTCTATGGATAAGATAAAAGCTAGGAAACTGGGAGCTTTTGTTTCCAACCCATCCTCCATTAGTTTTTCTCCATTTTCTAGGATTATAGTGTTTTTTCCATCTCCTTGACAACTCACTCATGCTATTTCCAACTCGTGAGGTCCTTGATAGATTTGGTAAGTGCTTTAGCCACCTATGGGGGTTTGCTATATTTTGGTAAGTCAGCCTTTTTGAGCTTTATGAGTTGTTTCCATAAAATTCGATTTTATTATGATGGATGTAATATTTATGTACACTATTATTCATCATTATTCAATGGAAGGATACACACCAATATTCATCTCTTCATTCATGTGATTCAGTCTCTTTTCTTCTCTCTATTTTTCCTGTGTATGCTTGTGAGAATTCTTAGTAGAAAGATCTATTTCTTGTGCTTCTTCTTAGCATCATTGCACATAGAATTGATCTATTATTTCTACAATAAGTGTGCATTCAGCAGCAACCATCTCTCAGGAAGCACGGTCCATAAATGAAGAATAAATACAGAAGCATCACTACTCGAAGACAGAAGATTGTCATCTCCTCATTTATTTGGGATGAAGAAATATTTTGTGCTGGGGGAGATGTTGGAGTATCCTAGTTGGCTAAGCCAACTATATCCTATATTCAACTAATTGTAGATTATGTCGACCTTATAGGTCGTGTCAGTTGGTTGAAGCGATAGGTAGTTCTTGTAACTGTTTTGTAAATCATATATATAGGATGTAGAGTCAGATAGATACTTGGTTTGGTTTTATTATATGAACCCACATGTGTTCTTGAGTAATATAAGCTATCATTTTGTCTACCATTATTTTTCTCTTGTTCTATTACCATTATATGAATCTATATGTGTATCGTTGGTAACCATGCAATCTATTGGATTACAACACACCTCCAAAATCTATATGTATAATAAATTGGTGAATCTCCCTAATATATAGAAAAAATTGAAGGCTATTTTATCAATAATTTAATATGTATATATAATTTATTGGCTAATGTTTCATTCTATTATGGAATCTTGTAAAATATTGGTGAATATTTTGTTGAATTATAAAATATTGTAAAATCTTGGTGAATATTTTGTTGAATTATAAAATATTGTAAAAACTTGGAAAATATTTCGTCAAATTATAAAATATTGCAATTTCATGGTGAATATTTTGCTAGGAAGACTCGACTTTTGATTATGGAGATTACTAAGTTTGTGCAATAGAATAGCATATACCAAATATTGAATCTCTCAACTCCCAGAGCCTCAAATGAACAAATCCATGAATGAGGAGAGGGGGGATTTATTTATACATTTCGCAAGCAGTATTGGGTCACAACTATACTAACTAGATTTAAATAAAGTGGGGATTCCACTTTTTATCTCGTGCCTTAATGGTCCAATGGACATTTGGGGACCCAAATCTTCACATACCGACAAACTGATAGAATTCAACACATTAAACTATGGAGTGATTATGGAACCCATGAACCATTATTAAAATGTGGAGTATTATCGAGATCGACAATCTTAATATAGTGTATGAATTCCCAATTAGCTTATTTTCAAAATATATCATTTTTAAGCCACCCTTTAAGAAAAAAATAACCTGCTTATTTGTTTATAAGTGCGAATGACACTTTTTCCTTTCTTTTGTTGATAATCAAAATATGAATTATGTCATTTGATTTATAATTTTTAGAGTTAGTTAGAAACTTGAAATGGTTATTAGAAATAATAACACATACTAACAAGAATAGAAAGCACATCAATGCATCATCACGCATATCATTAGAACTACTTTGTTAAAGACTACTTTTTCTCAGATAAACTGAGGAGGTGTTTGTGTCTATGTCCTTGAAATTTTTGAAAGCATGCAAAAATGTGGTAAAATTATTTTATCACCCTCATTTAATGCAAAATAATGAAAATTAATTAGCATAATGTATATATCTCAGGTCAAACATGCCATGTACATATTATACAATCGTGATGGAAATTAAGTATCATGTTCCAACTAGATCATATATTCATCATACATAACCAGATCCATTTCTAGATGGTGATAGCAATTACACATCAAAACAAATCACCAAAAACATTTTACTTTTGAATTACCCTTAAAAAAAATATCATAAAACACGTATTGAACCCAACAAATTTAGGAAGAAAATAAAATTGACAAACTTTGCAATATGAATAATAAAAACTACAAGTCACAAACTTCTCAAATACAAATAAAAGAATCTAACAGTAGGCTTTGGACAAATCTACAAGAAGACAACCAAAATAATGACCATTGCACTGTATCCCCACCATCATAATCAGTGTGCATTCATTTATATTATAAACATCCCAAACATCAACAATTACAAACATAAAATATTAACATATACAGCCATATTAATGACTTAGATCCAATAATAATTGTAGAGAAATATACTAATAAAATCACATTTTAAACAACTGGTTCAAATTCAGTTCGAATATATAAAACCATGTGGCACATCTTATTCAAGAATAGCATCCACTAACAACATATAAATGTCAGTCGATAGTTTAAACATGACAAGGCATAGAATAAATCATATCGTTTTAGATATATAACACTTTCACGGAACCAATACTCCTAGGATAGAATAAAACCATAATAACACCAAATGAGACCTAAGAATCAAGAGTTTCCTAGAATTCAGCAAGCCTAAAAAGGAATCCATGATAAAAAGCATGATAAAAGGTAAATTTAAAATATAATAATATATTGTAACCGTGGATTAAAAAGCATAAAAATTTTGACAAAAAACATACCATGTTAATTATTGGATGAAAGGCATGATGTGAGTTTGTATTCTCTGATAAATTCCATGTGCGACATGCCCCTTCAAGACTTGATATTTTGGCAATGGAGATGTTATGCGAAGATTAAAATGTCGAGAAAACTAAGAATGAAAAGTGGAATCACATCAACTAGAAAATTCACCCTACTAACACAATCCAATGTGTGTGAACCATGAATTGTTGTATCCTTTACATAGAAAAAAATAGACCATTATTTTTCCTCCAATTTTGGAAATCAAGGGTTGAAAGAAGGTATCACATGAAATTTACTAAAAATACAAGAAAATGCAACCATATGCCTAAATTAAAAGGAAATTGAGGGGAAAATAACCATTGGGAGCCTCCATTACTGAAAATTGGGGGCCAGAGATTGATTTCACTAGATTTTCTCTAGAAAATGGGGGTGAAATATAGATTGGAGAGAGATTTTGCTTGGGAAAAAATAGTTTCCTTTAATTTCCCTCTTTAATATACGGAAGGATATTCATTTTGGGTTTATTTTTTTCCTAATAAATATTGGGCGGATATTTTTTACTTGAAAATACCCTTTCCATATAAGATAATATCCCACTAAATTTTTATAACCCCCTTAATATAGACCATGGGCTATATATATCCTCTAAAATTACCATCGTTCAAACCTTAATTTGTTGGCAGTTGGAAATTTTCTCAGAGAAAGGGTGGCCTCTCTTTCTTTAAGTTGTTTTATTTTGGGGTGTTGAAAGTAAATGCTAAGGAGAAAGAGTTCCTTCTCCTTTATCCAAGGGTTCTTTTATAGGGGTGGGGAAAGTGGAAAAAAACATTTTAACAACAAAATCCATAGGATCTTCGCTTCAAATAGTTTTTTGGCAATTGGGAATTTTCTAAAAGAAAGGGCGCCTACTCTTTCCATAAGTTATTCTATTTTGGGGTGTTGAAAGTATATGCAAAGGATAAAGAGAATCCACTCCTTCATATAGGGTTTTCCTTTTGGAGGTGGAGAATATATATATCAGCACTTTAACAAGTGGAAATTTTCTCAGAGAATGTGTGATCGCTCTTTCCTCAAGTTGTTTATTTTGGAGTGTTGAAAGTAGATGCTAAGAAGAAAGAGTGGTTCCTCCTTTTTCAAAGGGTTATTTTTAGGGGTGGGGAATACATATATTATCACTTTGACAAAAAAAATTATAGGTAATTTGCTTCATACAGTTTCCTGAAAAGTACAAATTTCCTCAGAGAAAGAGCGGTCACTACTTCCTCAAGTTGTTCTAGTTTTGGGTGGTTAAAGTATTTGTTGACGAGAAAGAGCTTCCACTCCTTCAAGAGATTATTTTTAGGGGTGTGGAAACTAGATATTGTCACTTTAACCACAAATTTCATAGCAAATTTGCTTCATATTGTTTTATGCAAAGTAGAAATTTTCTCAGAGAAGGAGCGACTGCTCCTTCCTCAAGTTGTTATATTTTGGGGTGGTGAAAGTAGATGCTAAGGAGAAAGAACTACCACATTATACCAAAGTAGGTCAATTGTGTATTTTTGGTAATTCAAAGGATAATATATGATTGTGTGAAGATGCAAATCATTTAAAGAGTGTCCACCCCTATAAGGAGAATGGGGACTAGGTGGAAAAACAATGGTTGATCCTTATATGTATGGACCCTTTTAGAAATGATTATTATCTCAAAAAGAGTGGTTGATCCTTTCTCAAGGGCTTCCATTCTAGGGTTCGAGAAAGTATATGGTAAGAAAACAGGTGTCCATCTTTTAACCAAGTGCCCATTTTAGAGTTTCTGGAATTCAACATATTGTATATGATATAGGTGAAGGATTCAAGATAGTCTACACCTTCTGTTAACACTCTGTTAAATTTTGGTCATAAGAGATACTCACGTACTCAGCCTCATCGATCAGTGGTTGGACAGTAGTGTAGTATTCACAGAAGGGGCTAAAGGCACACACAAGATAGTACCCAGACTTTGAAATAAGCTTCCGTGATGAATGCCAAAAATAGCAAAATGGTCTGTGGATCAGAGAAGCAAGGCTAAGAAGAAAATGTTGGGCACATTGAAGGTGCTAAAAGTAGATCATGATCGAAGGTTGAGGTTGATCAGATCGCAGATCAATGGCATTAAACCATTTCGTGCGGTGAACATGCCCGACCAAAACCATTTTTTCAAATTGCGAAGTAGTTTAAAAGACGAATGCATCTAACGGTCGAGAATGGGACCCAAGAAGATTTGCGGTTGAAAGTGATTTCGTATCCCAAATTAGCAAGGACGAAAGCAGCAATTTTGGATTGCGAAAAGTGGTATGAGTCGTTTTGATCGACGGTGCATATAACAACGGAGGGAGATCGATAGTTATAGTTCATTTCACAATTTGGAGTAACACGGGGAGGAATAGAACCTTGCTTCACGAAGAATGGTGGGGTTCACTTGAATCGATGATTGTGAAGGAAGTCGGTCTCAATCAACTGTTGAGCTACACACGCGTGAAGTAAAGAAAAGTGTGGCATAAAGAGCCCCACATATCTATGGTTTAGATTGCAAAGAGTAAAATCTACAATGCAAACCTCCTGGGAAATGCGCAAAGGTTATGTTGTGTGAAAAGCTATAAAGAGGTCCACACAAAGTTGCAAAGATTTTTCTTTTTCTAAAACCTCAAAGCCTTTGAATATCCAACCACATCCAAAGCGCCAGCCTAAACCAGCCAGGATATTGTGCTGCAGAACAAGGTAGGCCCTTGATACCCTCTCAGTGCTTTTTGCAAGATGGATAGAATAGAAGTGGTAGGGGTGAGAGACGATGTCAAACCTGAGACCACATGTCGAAGGGCAGTAGAAGGTCTGGTGGACAAGAATGCTGAGATTTTTGATACCATCCTGGTAGGAGAGGCCATTGAAACCACCAAGGACAAATTGGAATATCTTAAGAACCGAGGTGGAGATACTTGTGGTGTTTTTAAATCTTTCTTTCATTTATTTTCTATTGGCCAAACCCCCCATTTCTTTGAATAGGTCGAATGGTGTGCAGAAAATTTCTCTGCCACCGAAGGTGTCATCATAAATAAATCAAAGTCTAAAATCCTTTGCTCGGTCCAAGCTTCTATTATCTGCAAGACCCTGGATATCCCCAACGAATTCGTCCATATATCCCAAGACTACCAAGAAGAGAGTATTATACGTTGTTTTAGGGAGTCTACAGTCAAAAATAGGGAATCCTTCTTGAAGGCCTATTTTAAACCGAATAGTGAACCCATCGAAATATCTTACCCCATTGACCTCAACCAATTCAATGAAGAAACCCAGTGGTGTATATCCTTGGACAGTCAATTCCTAGGTCTAGATACCGAAGCTTATGTCACTGAGTCATTATTGAGTCTTTTGTTCGTCCTGAGTACTTGTCCGGCCAAAACTAAATTGCCTGGACAATCCGGTCAATCATGTTGCCTTAAATTTGATGAGTTTATGGCTGGGAATATCCATTCAATGAATTTCCACATCACTAGATTGTTTAGATTCCAGTCCTTTTTGCTGAGAATGTTTATAGATTATAATGAGGAATACCTGCAAGTACCAAAGCTAGAAATCACTGCTGATATGGCCACTGATTACTGTAAATTCATGAATCAATTGATGGCCGAAATATACAAACTCTTCTTCCAAGAAAGTTTTCCTAGGGTGTTTCCTGAGATGAGGAAAATGATACAACTCTCAAATAACAAGAAGATAGGGAACTGGTTCCTCATAGAATTTGGAACGACCATAAGGTTGTATGGCTTCATGCATCCACCCTACATTTTGCCCGCTTTCCTAACTACCAAGGTTTTTTCCCTAGAGTTTATCCGGCAAAAGCTCATTGTTGAAGAAGAGCACTTCTTGAACTTCAAGAAAAGTTCAAATTTGATTTTCCCATGGGAAGTAGGACCATGCACAGTCAGAAACAGGGCTTATTTGCCCCTTGTTACCAATTTTCTTAGAGGCATGGAGTTTTCCCTGGGACAAGCGGTAAATTATGACCCCCACCAGATAATATTTAAGAGGAGAAAAGATCACAAATGCAAGCCTTTAAACATACTGAAATATCTGGACTTAGAGAAGCAGCAAACTGGGACGATTTCCCTAATCATGTTCCGATGGAAACTAGCATAGAGCAAGACACTGGCTCACAGATACTGGGGGAAACTTCTTCCCAAAGAGAATTGGATCAAGTAGTTGCAATAGCCAAGGAAGTCTCATCACTAGTCAGTTATTCAAAGGGTTCAATAAAAAGAGGGGCTCCTGATCCCATGGACACTGAAGAAATGGACACAGCTAGCATGCCCAAGAAGCATAAAATAGGACAAGGACAGCAATTGACGCTGGTTAAAGGGGATCAGGCAAAAGGCCATGTGAAGAAGAAGAATTCAATGGAAGAATAGCAACAGGAAAATCCTGAGATAGATGGATTGCAAGTACAAGAGTATATATTTGATGGGAAAACTCCAAGCAAGCATGCATCCAGAGAGGATTGGCTAGGGTCCTACCAAGAGAGGCCTGACAAGACTTTCCAACAGATGCAGAACTATATAGTGAGGCATCGCGATTGCCTTAACCTAATGTGGCACTACAAACTGTAAGAGATCATGCCACTAACACCCTCATCCTATCCTTGGAAATAGGGAACAAGGTGTCAGAGGTCAGTGTGAACCTCTCAAAGGTTCCCACTCTGGACAAAATTCACCTCAACAAAGAGACTGGAGATATATTGAATACTGTATTGCTCAAGGCTACCATACAAGTGTCCAAGCTGGAGGAAAGTAAAGAAAAAGCTTTAAACCTTTTAAGGAAAGTTAGAGTGGAGAACAAAACACTCAAGACCCAAATCAACACTCTGCAGAATGAAGCAATGCAAATGGAAGGATCGGCACATAAAGGGAGTTTGGCCTAGAAATTGCTCAATGATAAAGAGAATGAGATCCAGACTCTAAATATGAATTTAAAAATCCTTGCCACTCAGCTCGCTCAAGCAGAAGAATTGCCTGACTTTGAAAAAGAAAAAGAGAAATTGAACGCTGAGCTTACCGATTGCGAAGCCGAGCTACTGAAGCTCAGAGAAAAGGAGAAGCAGTGGGAAGAAAACTTCCATCTTTTGAAGAAGAGAGAATCAAAATTAAAATCCAAGTTAGAGACAAAGGAAAAGGAGCTTCAAGGAAGAAGTACGGAGAGTAAAATTTAGTCCACAGGTATAGCTAGAGAGATAGATACCAACTCCCTCTCCAAAGAAATGTCCCATATTGGCCTAAAGGATACCGAGCTCATTAAACTAAAACAGTAGACCGAGGTGTTGGAAAAAGAAAGTGTCAAAGAGGAACAAGGAAGAGAAAAAGCAGAAGAGAAGTGTCAAGAGCTAATTCAACAAAATTCCAAGTTGAGCCAACAAGTGATCGATAAGCTTGCTTTGCAAGGAGCTAGTCATTTGATCTAGGATCAGATCATTATAGAGGACGAGAAGTTTCAGGCTTATCTAGATTTCGTCGAAGACCAGGAAAACACTTTGACAGAAGCCAAGAAAAAGGACCTTTATTGTCCTTGAAGGAGTATCGGGAGTGTCTAGTGCATTGTCGATTAGACAACAACAAATTTGGAGATATGGAACAATCATTGTGAGGGAAGGTCATTTTTTATAAATTGACCAAGGATTTTGAATGGTTGTTTGATTTTAAAGCCACATGTGCCAAGGCCCTCGAGACTTCATACCCAGAAACGGTGGAGCTCAAAGCACTAGCATACGACATGGTCGTCTCGCCCCTGCCTGGTCTTGATTTATGGAAAGTCGTTCAGCAATACGGGTTGACCAAATTCAAAGTACATCAGTAGGTGTGGAAACGATAATGTGTGGGAAGTTTTCTCTACATTGCACACCCATCCCAGTTGTAGCCTCTCTCAAGACTTTGTACAGTTGGTACCCGCTAGATGGAAATATAAGGAACTCTCGTACTTATTCCCTCCTGCATTCCACATTTCATTGTTAAGCCATTTTTATGCAAACTGCAGCCGATGTGCCACCTAAGAGTTGGTTAGAGGATGTCCTTCTGTTGTAACAAATTTTGATTCCCAAAGGTCGGTCTAGGAAAATCCTAGTGCTATAATTATACCTCCTAAAGAAGGAGAAAGGGTTGAAACCAATGTAATTTTTGTTGTGTATGTTTTTGAGAGAATTTTAATAAAATTGCAGAGATGAGGTCAACGTTTCTTACATGGATTCATGTGTTGTTCGTATTTGCAGTATACAGCTTGCTTTCTTATGTGAATGTTTTTCCAGTTTATCTCGTCCATTTTTTTTCTTTCATATCTGAAACATAGTGTATAACAATTTGGAATTCATACTTGCTATGCTCCGGCTGTTGTTTTAGATATGCGCAAAATTTTTCTTCTAAATTTGATACAGAATTCATTTTTTAATGCTCTGTGTTGATGGTCTATTCATGTTCCTCTTTTTCACCAGACAATTATAAATCAACTGTGGCCAAGTGGCTATCTTGCCCCTGTGTTGGAATCACTTGCATAAGTTTTGTTTATTTTTGTTATATATCTTGACTCCATCACCCAATGGTTATGTGTTTTGTTTCAACCACTTTTACAACAATTTATAGTTTCACTTGCATATATCGGGCATAATTAACATTTTGTGAGAGATCCCTCTCGGAAGAGTAGAAGGCCAGCTCTTTCTTCGAAAGTGGTTTTGTTGTTACCTGGGAGCGAGCCTTATACAACCTTTGGGCTCAATTCCAGTGCTAACAAACTAGCATCATTGCCGGGGATGAGATTGAATATCATCCCTGGGAAGAACGACAAAGATTCAAAGGATAAAGAGTTTCTGTGGGCAAACAGAGATTCTTACATGTAGAGAAGGTTGTATCATTTGCCCTGGCGACTCCACTGAAATATTATGGATGGTGACTCCACTGAGGAGACCGGTGATCAGAAAGAAAGAGACCTGGCAACTCCACACCTACTTCAACTAGTATCTCACTAGTTATCCTGGCTTCCAGAAAGATCCGCATGAGAGGCAACCCTGATAATGGAACTTTACTAAGTGTGGATAATCCAGAAAGAATACTTAGAAATAGAAACAAAGAGAAAGTAGATTTTCCATTGTTTGGTACTTCATCATCTCAATATTTTTATGGCATAATGGTACCCGAATTGGGGGTTAGGGATGAAATACTACTAACCAAATCTAAATCTGAAACTGACCTGAGGAAAGTTGGGGTTAGCCCTAATACATTGCAGTCCTATCTGCTTGATTCTTTGTGGTTGAACCTATAAACCCCACCAAAAGCTGAAGAAATAGCCCCTATATTTTAGAACACCCAGTTTCCTAACCCCCTGTCTAGTCCTAGTCAACCTACCCAAATGGTTGCTGCTAGATTTTCCCCGTTATCCCTACCTCTGATTCTACACGACCTCCCCATGAATTATGCCCAAAGAATCGCACTCTATGATGGGGATGGAAATGTCTCAGCAGGGTACCATGTGGATAAGTTCGATGACTTCATTGACCTGGAAGAGGTGGATGATGAAGATCTCAAAATGTGGTTGTTCGCACAGAGTTTTTCTGGGGAAGCCAAGAAATGGTACAAAGATTAGCCACCTAGGTCTATCCGCAGCTTCGCTAGTTTTCAAACCATATTTATAGAAAGGTGGGATGATAAACAAAGCCCATTGCAGGTCTTGTTTCAATATAAGAATCTCAAGAAAGGAGGTTTTGAATCATTCCATGAGTTTTCCAACAGGTCTACGACTCGATACCTGCCGATATCAAACCTTCGCCCGAGGCAGCTAAAATTCATTACACTGATGCCTTTGACAATGATTTTGCTTTGTTATTAAGAGAAAGGAAGTCAAACACCCTCCCAGCCATGTTCATTGATGCCCTAGAAGTAGAATCCAACATGATGGCATGTGGAAAAATTAAACCAAGGGCGGATATCGACCAAAGAAAAGGTAGAGAAGAGGCACACCCCTCTACCTACGCCTCTTCCTCCAATGATATGAAATTTGAGATGATGCTAAAAACTATGGAAAAATTGATGGATAGGATAATGGTGGAGGTAAAGCCAATGAACCGGGAACAGAATGAACCTCAAATAAGGAATCCTAATTTCAGGAGGCAAGTCCCTCCCCCGCTCCAACCCAACAGACCAACAGATGTGAGGAATCCATGAAACCAAGAAGAGCAGCCGATCAGGCCTTCTTTCCCTGAAAACTATGTGGCTGCCGAAGATGAAGCTGAGTCCACCGAATATCATATCCATCATTTCAGTGATTTGGACTTTGAGATCTACTTGACTGAAGAGGAACATGATATGTTCGCTCAGGTGAATGATGAGACCCTGACAAGGTAATTGGAGCAATACCATAAAGGGCATATGCATGCTATAGATGATGTTAGGAAAATCAAGTTAAGAAACAAAGACATTGTTGTGCATAAGAAAGGTGGTGACTCTGCTGGCGAAGTTGCCATACCTAAAGGAAGATTAAACTCAGACCAACCTTCCAGTAGTCAGACTGGCCCAGGGAAAGGAGAGGGAAAACAAAAGGGGCCAATGACACCTCCAGAAGTGGAAAAAGGGAACAGTGATGTGAGAGTGTTGGAGCTAGTGGAACCTATAGAACTGGGAAAAACCCCTCCCATGTTTGATCTCCAAATGAGCTAGCTAAGCTAAAGGTGTCAATTCCTTTCAATGAATTATTGAGGAACCAGGAGTACAAAGACACCATAACGAAGATGATTGCAAATCAAGGACAAGCTCACCTAGATATCTTAGAGCTAATTGAAGACAACCCTACTATTATTCTGGGATCTAATATTGACAACATGGATAGTGACGACGAGGAGGTACCCCCCTTTTACATGAGCCTGAATATACATGATATGGTGTTACATAATGCCATGTTGGATTCAGGAGCCTCACACAATCTGATGCCAAAGGGAGTGATAGAAATCCTGGGATTGGAGATTACAAGGCCTTATAAAGACCTATATTCCTTTGATTCTAAAAGGGTAAAATGTCTGGAATTAATCAAAGACATGGTGGTATCTTTAAATAAGTTTCCATCTAAAATTGTGGTCATGGACGTCGTCGTGGCCGACATTCCTCCCAAGTTTGGTATTTTGCTGTCAAGGTCTTGGACTTCAAAGCTGAAAGGCAGCTTGCAAATGGACATGACCTATGTGACAATTCCTATTTAGAGTGAAAACAAAAGCTTATACAGTGAGAAGAGGTTGACTTACGTCGTGAGTAGTTAGGATCAACCCGACATCCATCATGTTTATGCCATCTGTTAGATTTTAACATTAAGCTAGCATAACATTAGGATCTTTAAACTGAGAGAACAACAAGCACAACAATCAAACACAAGAGACAATGAACACAGTGTTTTTCCTCAGAGAAACCATAAATGGAGAAAACCCCACAACTTCCTCAGAGATAGAATCAGCACCAAAGTGAAACCCAAAAACAATAAGACAATCTCCCGACAACAGTAAGCTCTTTCCTCTTGCCCTAGTGTATTTCTCTTCCTCATCTATGTGCTACAACTGAGTGTGGATGTGATGTGTGATAAATAAATAGGTCACCTCTCTATTTATACTAATTCCTGACATGACTAAAACCCTACTAGGGCCGACCTCACTAGGAGAGTCTAATAACCCTAGTGCCCCGGAACTGCGGGGACTTTAACCCTTAGACAATAGGAGGGTTACCCACAATGACTTGACATGACTTGTTTACATTATAGATTTTCTGATAGGAACATCGAGGCATGACATGACACAAGTACATCCTGAAATAAACATTGGGTTACAATAGATAAGAAATACAATTGAATACATTCTGAAGTTACAATTACATCAACACTTCCTCTTAACTAGGAAGGTATTCTCTCAACACAATTTTCATCACTGGTGTTCTTCTCTGAATCATCCCGTCATCTTCAAGTCATCTTCGTCTTCAATTCTTCTTCGTCTTCAAGTCATCTTCATCTTTGAATCTATATCATCACCACTGGATCTGGATCATCACTCGATCTGGATCAGCTCTGCTGGATCGTCAATACCGAATCTTCATAGGTGCTATCTCATGATTCTTCTCGTCACAGGAAGTTCTATAAAGCCAGCCCTTTTTCATGCTAGATGTAGGCCTATCCACCATGTAGGTATTCTTCAGTGCTTATATCTAACACTTAAGTCAGAATGGTCTGCCCAACACTTACATCTAACCTACTTGTCAGAAAGACACGCCCAACACTCACATCTGATCATATAGGAACCAATCCTATAATCACATCAGAAAGGCCCAGAACTCACATTCATTCAACCAATGATTGGAATGGCCTAGCACTAACACTTGGCCATGCGAGGAACCAATCCTCCATGCCAAAAGGCTCTGCACTTACATCTGATCAACCAATGATCAAAGAAAGGAAATTGCACTTATATCTGATCAACTAATGATCGAAGAAAGGCGCAGCACTTATATCTGATCAACCAATGATCGAAGAAAGGCTCAGCACTTATATCTGATTAACCAATGATCAAAGAAAGGCACAACACTTATATCTAATCAACCAATGATCGAATAAAGGCTCAACACTTATATCCGATCAACCAATGATCAAAGAAAGGCTCTGCACTTACATCCGACACATGCAAGGAACGAATCCAACATGCATGTTCAAAAATGTGTGCACTCACATCTGATCCTGTAGGAACGAATCCTACATTCATATTAGAATGGCCCCCAATGCCAGACTGAGCTACCTGGTAACTGACCAGGTGCCTCCATTGTCCAGGAGAATGGCAGTTGCCCTTACATCTGTCCTACTCGACAGAATGGCCAGCACTCACATCTGACTTGGAAGGAACCAATCCTCTCACCATGACATAATGGCTCAACCCTTACATCTGACCATGGAAGGAACCAATCCTCTCACCATGTCGGAATGGCTATGGGTCTCATCACTTTCCCTTGGAGGAAACCTCGATCTGGAGAACACCAAGATTCTCCCTAAAGTACTCAAACTTCACCCTAGCCAATGGCTTTGTCAACACATCAGATATCTGTTCCTCCATCGCAACATACTAGAGCTTCACTGCTCCTTTCTGCACCATATCCCTGATATAGTGATACTTGATCTCTATATGCTTTGACTTGTCATGAAACACTAGATTCTCTGACAACTTTACGCAACTCTGGTTGTCACAATGTATAGAAGTAGCATCCATCTAGAGATCAAATAAATCAGACAGTAGCTTCTGTAGCCATAATGCCTCACAACTAGTTGAACAAGCTGTGCCATACTCTGCTTCAGTTGTACTCAATGCCACACAAGATTGCTTCCTGCTAAACCAATATATCACACCTGATCCCATACTAAACCAACAACCTAAAGTGATTTTCCTATCGATGGCACTTCCTGCCCAATCTGAATCAACATAACCCTCCAGGTTAATCTTCTGATTCACCTCGTACTTGAGCCCATAATCAATTGTAACTCTCAGGTACCCTCAGAATGTGCTTTGCAGCAATCAAGTGAACATGTCTTGGATCTATCAAGAACTAGCTCAGGGTGTTCACAGCAAAGCAAATGTCTGGTCTTGTGTTCATCAAATACATCAAGGACCCAATCATCTGACGATACATTGTGGCATCAATCGTATCTGATGAAGCATCACTCAATAGGTTCAGGTTCAATGCCATAGGTGTGGCCATAGCCTTGTAGTCCATCATCCCAAACCTCTTCAAGATCTCTACTGCATACTTCCCTTGTCCGAGGGAGATTCCATTCGCATTATTCCATACCTCCATACCTAGAAAATAATGCATCATACCCAAGTCCTTCATTTTGAACTCGGTAGGAAGCTTTCTCTTCATATCAGAAATCAACCCATCCATACCTGTTACAAACAGATCATCTACATACAGTAGAAGCATCACTGGGTTGCCATCTTCAACCTTGTAGTAAAGGTTGGAATCTGCTTTACTCTTGGTAAAGCCCAAACTGGATAGAAAGCTATCAATTCTATCATACCATGTCCTCGGTGCCTGTTTCAAACCGTACAGGGATTTCTTCAATCTGCACACATGAGACTCCCTGTCATCTGTCTCAAAACCGAGTGGTTGTTCTACATACACTTCCTCTTCCACTACACCATTCAAGAAAGCAATCTTGACATCCGTTTGTTTTATCTTCCATTTCATTACTGCAGCCAAAGAAAGTACTATTCTGATGGAAGTGTATCTAGCCATGGGAGCAAAGGTTTCTTCATAATCTATTCCTTCCTTCTGTGAGAAGCCACGAGCCACAAATCTTGCCTTATATTTTTCAATGCTACCGTCCACAGCATTCTTGATCTTGTAGATCCATTTGGAAGTTACAACTGACTTCCCTTCTAGTCTTGGGACAACATCCCAAACATCATTCTTCATGATCGATTAATACTCTTCGATCATAGCATCCTTCCATTCTTTATGTCCTGTCGCTTCTTCATAGTTGGAAGATTCTTTATTGATAACATCACATAGTAAAGCTACATATCTGGAACAAGATCTGGTTCTCTTTCTTTCTCTGTGATTCTCTTCTAGAGCCCCATATCTTTCCGCACCTTGGATAATCTCTCATACCCAATCAGGTTTCCTCTTGTGAGGATTCTTCTCCTGAGGTAGATCTACAGGTCTTTGTGGTTCTTCAAATTCTCGATCTTCTTCTTGAATTTCTTCATTCATGGTTGTAACATGAATTTTGGGTGCTTCTGCTTCTTCAATGTCTTCAGTAGGTCTCTTTATGGATTTGTTGTAAGTTGTGCCTTCATCAAATGTTACATTCCTACTAATTTCAATCTTCTTGAATCCTGGGAAGTATATTTTGTAAGCCTTCGAGCTTTCAAAGTATCCCACAAATATACCCTTCTTTCCTGAAGGATCTAGTTTTGTTCTCTTTTCTTTTGGTATGTGTATGTACACTGGACAATCGAATATTCTGAGATGGCTGACTTCTGGTTTCTTGCTGAAGAAGACTTCTTTAGGATTCTTGTTCTCAAGTAATCTGTGTGGAGTATGGTTCTATACATACACCATTGTTATGGCTGCTTCTTCCCATAGATGCATAGGAAGATCTTGATCATGAACCATTCCACTTGCAGCTTCCATGATGGTTCTATTCTTCCTTTCTGCAAACCAATTCCGTTGTGGATTGTAAGGAGTGGACAACTCCCTCTTAATCCCTAATTCGATGCATAAGTCTTTGAATTCATTTTATGTGAATTCTTCGCCATTATCTGATCGAAAGGTCTTGATCTTATTTTCTGTGTGGTTCTCGATCAAGGCTTTGAATTCTTTGAACTTGCTGAAAACTTCATCTTTGTTCTTCATGAAGTAAATCCATGTTTTCCTAGAAAATTCATCAATGAAAGAGACATAGTATACATACCCACTTAGTGAACTTGATGACATTGGTCTACATACATCGAAGTGGATGATTTCCAAGATTCCTTTTGCCTTAGTCTCGCTACTTGGAAATGTCTTCTTTGTATTCTTTCCTTTCACACATCCTTTGCAGACCCCTTCATGTTTTGCTTGAATTTCTGGAAGTGCTTCAACAGCTTTGCTTGCTAGTGGTAGTGCTCTGTAGTGCACATGTGCAAGCCTTCTGTGCCAAAGTTCATTTGGATCTACTGTGTCATGGACCATAGCTTGTTATAGATGGCCCTTTAGCTTGTATAAGCCTCCTTCTTGTTCTCCAATCACTATTGCATCATCAATAGTATTTCCTCTTGGCCATCTACAAATGAAACCCTCATTCCTTTTGCATCCAATGCTGATATAGATAGAAGATTCTTCTTCAGTCCTAGTACAAACAAGACATCTTTCATTTTTATAGATTTTCCGGAGTCTAGCTTGTAGGAGGATTCACCACTACCTTTTATGGGATAATGGTAGTCATCCCCAAGCTTCACCTTATGGGGTGAATTATGTTCAGATAGTTTCTCAAAGGATTCCTTGAAACCTGTCATGTGCTTGGAAGCCCCGCTGTCAATAAGCCAATCTTTGCTTCCATGAGTGAAAGTTCCCGTGAGAGCGGAGATCAGAACATATTCATCTTCACTTGAAGAGTCTTCACTTTCATGTCTTACTCTCTTCCTGGGAGGATCATCATCCTCAGCAGTGTGACCATGATGTCTTCTTTTGGATTTCCTCTTCTTCTTGGATCCATTCTTATTCTTGGGACAGTTTCTAGCAAAGTGTCCTATTTCATCGCATGTATAACATCTGAGTCTAGATGGATCCCTTCTTAAAAAGTTATTTTTCTGTTGAGAATGCTTACCTTGGTGATGATGATTTTCCCTTCTTCCTTTATTGGAGTGTATTGTGAGAGCTTAATATTCACTTCCCATCTTTTCTTCTCAAGCAGCTATCCGAGCTTCTTCTTGAGAGCATTCTTCCCACATTCTACTAAACTTGACCAACTTCTTTCTAGCATAGATTCCTTGGATGAAAGAATCCCATGACCTAGGGAGGCCATTCAATGTTGTCATCACAATTTCTGCATTCTCCACTTCTTCATCTATAGCTTCTAGTTGTTCTTTGATCTACGAGACCCTTGTGAAGTATGAATGGATGGTCTCCTCATTCTGGATCTTGACATTCTTCAACTAGTCCCTTAGAGTCATCTTCCGATTGATGTTCTTCCCTTCAAATAGTTTGGTTAGGGCATCAAACATGGATTTAGGTGTCTTGAGGGAGGACACCTATGGAATGAGGTGATCCTTGATAGAATATGCAATGATCCTCTTTGCCATAACAAACTTCTTCTTATTTAAGGCCTTGGCCTCACCTCCCTCTAGAACTGGAACCTCCTCATGGATATAGGAGTCCAACTCATTTTCTTCCAGGACCAGGGAGATCCTATACTTCCAAGCTCGAAAGTTATCAGCTCCCTCAAGCTTTTCATCAAGCTTGGTATGATGAGACATCTTAACTGAGAACCTCAAATGGAAATACAAAATATTTAGATCTTACCAGGTCAAGATGTCAGATCTGAATTTGGAGTTGAAATCCTATAGTGCTGGTTTAGGAGCATATTAGGGTTTTGTTTTTCTGGAGTTCTGTCCAACCAAATGCTTTGAATTTGATCCCTAACTTCTATTTTGGGGAGGAGATCAATCCATGCCTGAGCTCACTGAAAAATTCCTCTTCTGTGAAAATCCCTAATTTCTGGTAGTAGTATCGGGTCCAAAACTGAAAAACCTCAAAATTGAATTCTGCTTCAACAGAAATATGCGCCCTAGGGAGGATAGTTATTCCACCTTACTTTTGCTGAAAATATATAGAGAGATATCCACAAATTAGGAAGTCCTAGTTCCCGCAGGCGCACAGTGTCTTCTTCTCAGG
This sequence comes from Pseudotsuga menziesii, assembly GCA_001517045.1. Classification (NCBI taxonomy): domain Eukaryota; kingdom Viridiplantae; phylum Streptophyta; class Pinopsida; order Pinales; family Pinaceae; genus Pseudotsuga; species Pseudotsuga menziesii. The sequence goes on from LPNX010629086.1 coordinate 943,924, forward strand.
TTAGCTCTGATACCATGTTAGATTTTAACATTAAGATAGCATAACATTAGGATATTGAAACTGAGAGAACAAAAAGCACAGCAATCAAACACAAGAGACAATGAACACAGTGTTTTTCCTTAGGGAAACCATAAATGGAGAAAACCCCGCAACTTCCTCAAAGATAGAATCAGCACCAAAGTGAAACCCAAAAACTGTAAGACAATCTCCCAACAACAGTAAGCTCTTTCCTCTTGCCCCAGTGTCTTTCTCTTCCTTAGCTATGCACTAAAAATGAGTGTGGATGTGATGTGTGATAAATAGAGAGGTCACCTCTCTATTTATGCTAATTCCTGACATGACTAAAACCCTACTAGGGCGGACCTCACTAGGAGAGTCCAATAACCCTAGTGCCCCGGAACTGTGGGGAATTTAACCCTTATACATAGGAGGGTTACCCACAATGACTTGACATGACTTGTTTACATTATAGATTCTCTAATAGGAACATCGGGGCATGACATGACACAAGTACATCCCAGAATAAACATCAGGTTACAATAGATAAGAAATACAAGTGAATACATTCCAAAGTTACAATTACATCAACACCATCGACATGGACTTGGGGTCGTCTATTTTCTTCAATGATATATCCCCTTGCAACTCAAAAATCGTTGTGCCACAAAAAGATAAAAAAGAGGCCATCGAGATGGAAGCTTTGGAAAGGAATCAAAAGGACAAAGGACCATGGAAGATGTATTTTAACGGCTCGGTGGCTAAAGCGGGTGCTAGCGCAGGTGTGTATATAATCTCCCCCACTAAAGATACCAAAGCCTACTCTTATAAGTTGGTCTTTGAATGTTCTAACAATGTAGAAGAGTATGAAGCCTTGTCACTGGGCCTACATGCACTAAAGGATTTAGGAGCAAGGAGGGTCCAAATTTTTGGAGACTCGGAGCTCGTAGTAAATCAAGTGAATGGCATCTATTAGACTAGACATCTAAGAATGAGGGCCTACCGGAATGAGGTGTCGGATATGTTAAAAAATTTATTCACTGAACATACAGTCCAAGTGATTCCCAGAGATGAGAATGCGGTGGAAAACTCTCTGGCGACCACAGCCAGAAAATTTGAAGCTCCCACTGTGGGCAAAAAGAAGCACAAAGTGGAGATTGTAAATAGGCCTTCCATACCATATAACACTAAATATTGGCAGGTCTTCGAAGACGATATGCAGATCAAAATATTTCTGGAGATGTCTGGTGAGTTTGTGAACACTCACATTGATGAAGATAACACTGACCCTAAAAACTTCCTAGACATTGAAGAGGAAGGGGAAGAAGCCGTCGAGACAGGAAAGCTGAAGGACTCCTTGGGAGGCAGGGATATAGTCCAATTGAAAATCAATCATATTCCCAGGGGCCTGATCCTTTTAGAATCTATTTTTGACCAAAATTATGTAGCCAGGGATCCAAAGGTCGATCCTGCCATGGATGTCGTTGAAGATGTGGATATCGGCATTGAAGGTGACCCAAAAATTGTAAAATTGTCCAAGAAATTTCCCACTAAAGAAAAAGAAGGGTATGTGAACCTGATGAAAAAGTAAACAGATGTGTTTGTGTGGAGTTATGAAGATCTCAAAGAATATGACACTTCCATCATACAACATACTATTCCGATTAAACCCGTAGAAAAACCATTCAGGAAAAAACTCAGGAGGATTAATCCAAAGTTAGTACCCATTATTGAAAAAGAAGTAAAAAGGTTGTTTGATTCAAAGATAATAGTAACTCTGAGGTTTTCAAAATGGGTAGCCAATTTGGTTCCTGTTCAGAAAAAGAATGGGGAGCTAAGGCTATGTGTGGATTTCAGGAATTTAAATAAAGTTTCTTTGAAAGATAACTACCCATTGCCAAAGATGGACCAGATCTTGCAAAGGGTGGTAGGATCTGAAAGGATATCCACTATGGATGGCTTTTCTGGTTACGATCGGGTGAAGGTATTGGATAAAGACCAAGAAAAAATCACTTTCACCACACCTTGGGGTACATTCATGTACGCAAATATGTTGTTTGGGTTGATGAACGCTGGAGTGACTTTCCAATGTGCCGTGGATATTGCTTTTGCAGAAGAGAAAGAAACGTTTGTGGTGGTATACAGGGACGACATTACCGTATACTCAAGGTGGGATAAATATCATGTCAGGCACTTGGAAAGAGTTTTCATTAAATGTAGGAAGTATGGCATCTCGTTGAACCCTAGAAAGTCAAACTTCACTCTAGAAGAAGGAAAGTTGTTGGGGCACATCATTTCAAAGGAAGGGATCAGGATCGATCCAAACAGGGTAAAAGGCATATTGAGGGTAGAATAACCAAGGAGCAATAAAGAAATACAATCTTTCATAGGTCAAGTCAACTTCTTGAGAAGATTCATCCCTAGCTTCGCTGAGATCCTGATGGACATTACTTACATGCTAAGGAAAGATCATGAAATTAAGTGGACGGTAGGAGCCAAGAAAGCTTTCAAAGATATAAAATAGGCCATTTCAGAAGCTCTTGTTCTAATCAGCCCAAATTTTGAGAAGGATTTCTTAGTATTCTCTTATGCTTCAGAACACACTGTAGAGGCAATGTTGTTACAAAAGAATGATCGGGGTGAAGAACAACCTATAGCATTCTTCAGTAAGATATTGAGAGATGGAGAACTGAAATATAGTATAATGGAGAAACAAGACTATGCCTTGGTTAAATCCTTGAAGTATTTCAGAATCTACCTCCTCCATTCCCACATAATTGCCTATGTACCTTGCAGTGTAGTGAAAAGCATACTTACACAACCTGACCCAGAAGGAAAGAGAGATAAATGGGTTGCAGTGATCCTAGAATATGACATAGAAATCAAGCCCACAAATTTGATCAAAGGGCAAGGATTGGATAAGATGATGACGGATTCCCATTGTAACTCTCTGCAGCTGAATTTTCTTGCTTGTCAGTCTGGTTAGGAAGAAGTGAAGGTGCAGGTGAAGCCTGAATTCTTTACATCTCCTTGGTATGCTGCCATTGTTTTTGTATTGCAAAATTTACAACCCCCTGCTGGGCTAAGCAAAACCCAGGCTAGATCCATAAAAATGAAAGCTGTGAAATTTTGCATCATAGAACAATATCTCTACTGGAAATACCTCGAGGGGATACTGCTGAATTGTCTTCTTGAGGACGAAGCTCAATGTATGGAAAAGGAATTTCATGAAGGAGATTTTGGAGGAAATCATTCCTGGAAAGTTACTACGAATAAAATTCTGAGAGCAGGATTTTATTGGCCCACGTTGTTCTCATATGTCTATAAGGAAACGATTAATGCCACCAATGTCAAATTTTTGAAGGGAAAAGGAAGGTGGTGTCTCTCCCCCTCAACCCTATATCTGTGGAAGATCCTTTCCAGCAATGGGGGTTAGATTTCATTAGAGGGATAAATCCAAACTCCTTCAGGCAGCATAAGTGGATTCTGACCGCCACTGGTTACTTCACCAAGTGGATCGAGGCCATACCCTCCAAGAGGGCTACAGAACAAGTGATAATGGATTTCTTAGAAACTAATATTTTGGCAAGGTTTAGTTTCCTGAAGCAGATTGTGATAGGAAACGCACATGCATTTAATTCTAGGAAGATGATCAACTTTTTCCATAAGTACCATATAAGCCTAAATCATTCTACAGCCTATTACCCACAGGGGAACGAGCTGGTCGAATCTTCCAACAAAAGCCTTGTGAGGATTATTAAGAAACTATTGGAGGGTAACAAGAAGGATTGGCACACTAAATTGAAATATCCCTTGTGGGCCGATAGAATCAGTACCAAAAGGGCCATTGGCATGTCGTCGGTTCCAGTTAGTATATGGAGCCAAGGTAATTTTCCCTACCTATTTGGGTGTTCCAATCATGAAGTTATTACAGGATCCGTTAGATGACCCTAATCCCATTCAAAGAAGGATCAACCAGATCATTGAGCTTAATGAAGGGACAAGGCTTATGATAAATTCCAGATAAACCAAGAAAAGATGAAGAATACCTTCAACAGGAGAATAAAAGAAGATGTTTTTCAGGTCGATGACTTGGTGCTAAAATGGGATGCCCCTCACGAAGACGAAGGGAAGCACAAAAAATTCGACCACTTATGGGTAGGCCCATATCTTATTGCGGCGCATAGAGGGGACAATGCCTTCATTTTACAGTATCCAGATGGGTTGCAGTACGAGGAAGGCATGGTGAATGGGAGGTTCCTAAAGCATTACTTGGAATAAAGGGACTAAGGTCCATGTATCATAGTGTAAATATGTCTTATGTTTTAATCAGTATGGATGGTGAATCAGAATATTTGAAGCCTGTGGAGAAGGCCCTGAGATTAGAAGAGGTAACCATTCTTTCAAAGTTTGTTTTCTTTCAGGCAATAAATAATAGGATGTTTTCAATGGATGAGGTGACTAGTCTAGGGGTTCTTTGCTACCTCACTGGGAGGATAGCATCCCTCATGGAGCCAGTTGTTAACACTCTGTTAAATTTTGGTCATAAGAGATACTCACGTACTTCATCCTCGTCGATAAGTCTTGGGAAGGTAGCGTAGTATTCACAGAAGGGGCTGAAGGCACAGACAAGATAGCACCCAGCCTTTGAAATAAGCTTCAGTGCTGAATGCCAAAAACAGCGAAACGGTCTATGGATTGGAGAAGCAGGGCTAAGAATAAAATGTTGGGTGCGCTGAAGGTCCTAAAAGTAGATCATGATTGAAGGATGAGGTTGATCAAATGGCAGATCAATGGCATCAAACCATTTCGCGTGGCGAACATGCCCGACCAAAACCATTTTTTTAGGTTGCGAAGTAGTTTAAAAGACGGATGCATCTGACGGTCAAGAATGGGACCCAAGAATATCTGCGGTTGAAAGTGATTTCACATCCCAAACTAGCAAGGACGAAATCAGCAATTTCTAATTGCAAAAAGTGGTACGGGCCTTTTTTATCGACGGTGCATATGAGAACGGAGAGAGATCAATGGCTATAGTTCATTTCGCAATCTAGAGTAACATGGGGAGAAAAAGAACCCCGCTTCGTGAAGAATGGTGGGGTTTGCTCGAATCGATGGTTGTGAAGGAAGCCGGTCTCAATTGATGGTTTAGCTGCACGTGCGTGAAGTAAAGAAAAGCGTGGCATAAAGAGGCCCACATATCTGTGGTTTTTATTGTGAAGAGTAAAATCTATGGTGCAAACCACCTAGGAAATGTGTGAAGGTTATGTTGTGTGAAAAGCTATAAAGAGGTCCACACGAAGTTGCAAAGATTTGTATTTTTTGAAACCTCGTAGCCTTTGAATATCCAACCACATCCAGAGCGCTAGCCCATACCAGCTAGGAGATTGTGCTACAGAACAAGCCTAGGCCCTTGATACCCTCTCAGTTCTTTTTGCAAGATGGATAGAATAGAAGTGGTAGGGGTGAGAAATGATGTCGAAGCTGAGACCACATGTTGAAGGGCAGAATAAAGTCTAGTGGACAACAATGCTGATATATTTGATACCATCCTGGTAGGAGAGGCCATTGAAACCGCCAGGGACAAATTTGAAGATCTTAAGAACTGAGGTGGAGATACCTGCGGTGTTTTTAAATATTTCTTTCATTTCTTTTCAATTGCCAAAACCCCCCATTTCCCTGAATTTGTTGAATGGTGTGCAGACAATTTCTCTGTCGTCGAAGGTGTCATCATGAATAAATAAAAGTCTAAAATCCTTTTCTTGGTCCAAGCTTCCGTCATCCGCAAGACCCTGGATATCCCCAACGAATTAGTCCATATATCCCAAGACTACCAGGAAGAGAGTATTATACGTTGTTTTAGGGAGTCTACAGATCAAAGTAGGGAAGCCTTCCTGAAGGCCTGTTTTAAACCCGATAGTGAACCCATCGACCTGTCTTACCCCGTTGACCTCAACCAATTCAATGAAGAAACCCAATAGTGTATATCCCTGGCCAGTCAATTCCTAGGTCTAGATACCGACGCTTATGTCACTGAGTCATTATTAAGTCTTTTGTTCGTCCTGAGTACTTGTCCGGCCGAAACTGAATTTCCTGGACAATTCGGTCAATCATGCTGCCTTAAGTTTGATGAGTTCCTAGCCGGGAACATCCGTTCTCAATTAGCGAATTTCCACGTCACTAGAATCTTCAGATTCCAGTTCTTTTTGCTAAGAATGTTTATAGCTTATAATGAGGAAGACCTGCAAGTACCGGAGCTAGAAATCACTGCTAATAAGGCCACTCATTACTATAAATTCATGAATCAATTGATGGCCGAAATATACAAAATCTTCTTCCAAGAAAGGTTTCCTAGGGTGTTTCCTGAGATGAGGCAAATGCTACAACTATCAAACAGCAAGAAGATAGGGGACTGGTTCCTCATAGAATTTGGAGAGACCATAAGGTTGTATGGCTTCGTGCATCCACCCTACATTCTGCCTGCTTTCCTAACTACTAGGGTTTTTTCCCTGGAATTGATCTGACAAAAGCTCATTGTTGAAGAATAGCAATTCTTGAATTTCAAGAAAAGTTCAAATTTGATTTTCCCATGGGAAGTAGGACCATACACAGTTAGAAACAGGGCTTCTTTGCCCCTTGTTACCAATTTTCTTAGAGGCATGGAGTTTTCCCTGGGACAAGCGGTAAATTATGACCCCCACGAGATAATTTCCAAGAGGATAAAATCTCACAAATGCATGCCTTTTGAACATATTGAAATATCTGGACTTAGAGAAGCAGCAAACTAGGACGATTTCCCTAGTCCTGTCCTGATGGAAACCAGCATAGAGAAAGACATTGGTTCACAGATACCGAGGGAAATTTCTTCCCAAAGAGAATTGGCTCAAGTAGTTGCAATAGCCGGGGAAGTCTCATCACTGGTCAGCTATTCAGAGAGTTCAATAAAAAGAGGGGCTCTCGATCCCATGGACACTGAATAAATGGACATATCTAGCATGCACAAGAAGTAGAAAATAGGACAGGGATAGCAATTGATGTTGGTTAAAGGTGGTCAGGAAAAAGGACGTGTGAAGAAGAAGAATTCAGTGGAAGAACAGCAACTAGAAAATCCCAAGACAGGTGGATTGCAAGTACAAGAGTATATATTTGATGGGAAAAATCCAAGCAAGCATGCATCCAGAGAGGACTCGCTAGGGTCCTACCGAGAGAGGGTTGACAAGACTTTTGAGGAGACAGCAGAACTATATAGTGAGGCATCGCAATTGCCTTACCCTAATGTGGTGCTGAAAACTGTAAGAGATCATGCCACTTACACCCTCAGCCTGGCTTTGGCAACAGGGAACAAGGTGTCAGAGGTCAGTGTGAACCTCTCAAAGGTTCCCACTATGGACATAATTCACCTCAACAAAGAGACTGGAGATATATTGAATACCAGATTGCTCAAGGCTACCATACAAGTGTCCAAGCTAGAGGAAAGTAAAGAAAAAACTTTAAACCTTTTAAGGAAAGTGAGAGTGGAGAACAAAGCACTCAAGACCCAAATCAACAGTCTGCAGAATGAAGAAATGCAAATGGAAGGACTAGCACATAAAGGGAGTTTGGCCCAGAAATTGCTCAATGACAAAAAGAAGGAGATCCAAACCCTAAAGAAGAAGTTAAAAATCCCTACCACTCAGCTTGCTCAAGCGGAAGAATTGGCTGAATTTGAAAAAGAAAAAGAGAAATTGAACGTTGAGCTTACCGATTTCGAAGCCAAGATACTAAAGCTCAGAGAAAAGGAGAAGCAGTAGGAAGTAGACTTCCCACTTTTGAAGAAGAGCGAAGTAGAATTAAAGGCCAAGTTAGAGACAAAGGAAAAGGAGCTTCAAGGCAGAAGTATAGAGAGTACAATTCAGTCCACAGGTATAGCTGGAGAGATAGATACTGGCTCTCTCTCCAAAGCAATGTCCCATATAGGACTAAAGGATACCGAGCTCATTAAACTGAAACAGAAGATCAAGGAGCTATAAAAAGAAAGCGTGAAATAGGAACAAGGAAGAGAAAAAGCAGAAGAGAAGTTCCAAGAGATGATTCAACAAAATGCCAAGTTGAGCCAACAAGTGATCGGTAAGATTTCTTTTCAAGGAGCTAGGAATTTGATCTGGGATCAGATCATATAGAGGCTGACAAGTTCTGGCCTTATCTAGATTTCATCGAAGACCAGGAAAACACTTTGACAGAAGCCAAGAAAAAGGCCCTTTATTGTCCTCGAAGGAGTATCGGGAGTGTCTGGTGCATTGCTAATTAGACAACAGCAAATTTGGAGATATGGAACAATCGTTATCAGGGAAGGTCGTTTTTGATAAATTGACCAGGGATTTTGAATTGTTGTTTGATTTTAAATCCACATGTGCCAAGGCCCCCGAGAATTCATACCCAGAAACGATGGAGCTCAAAGCACTAGCATACGACATGGTCGTCTCGCCCCTGCCCAGTCCTGATTTATGGAAAGTCGTTCAGCAATACGGATCGACCAAATTCAAAGTGCATTAGTAGGTGTGAAAATGATAATGCATAGGAAGTTTTCTCTACATTGCATGCCCATCCCAGTTGTAGCCTCTCTCATAACTTTGTACAGTTGGCACTCGCTAGATGGAAATATAAGGAACTCTCGTTCGTATTCCCTCTTGCATTCCACATTTCATTGTTAAGCCATTTTTATGCGAACTGCAGCCAATGTGCCACATAAGAGTTGGTTAGAGGATGTCCTTCTGTTGCAACAAATTTTGATTCCCTGAGGTCGATCTAGGAAAATCCCAATGCTATAAATATACCTCCTGAAGAAGGAGAAAGGGTTGAACCCAATGTAATTTTTGTTGTGTATGTTTTTGAGAGAATTTCAATAAAATTGCAAAGTCGAGGTCGGCGTTTCTTACAGGGATTCATGTGTCGTTCGTATTTGCAATCTGTAGCTTCCTTTCTTATGTGAATGTTTTTCCAATTTATCTCATCCATTTTTTTTTCTTTCATATCTAAAATGTAGTGTATAACAGTTTGCAATTCATACTTGCTATGCTCTAGATATTGTTTAAAATATTCACCAAAGTTTTCTTCTAAAGTTGATACAGAATTCATTTTTTAATGCTTTGTGTTGATGGTCTGTTCATGTTCCTCTCTTTCACCAAACAATTATAAATCAACTATGACCGAGTGGCTATCTTGCCCCTGTGTTGGAATCTCTTGCATAAGTTCTGTTTATTTCTGTTATATATCTTGACTCCATTGCCCAATGGTTCTGTTTTTTGTTTCAACCAATTTGACAACAATTTATAGTTTCACTTGCATATATCTGGCATAATTAACATTTTGTGAGAGATCCCTCTTGGAATTGTAGAAGGCCAGTTCTCTCTTCGAAAGTGGTTTTGCTGTTACCTAGGAGCGAGCCTTCTGCAACCTTTGGGCTCAATTCCGGTGCTAACACCTTCATCGAATAGTATGACTAGACGAAAAAAGATCCCACGTGATTTTTGAATACAAACAAATATAATTTCCAATACATATACAAACAAATTATATAATATACGTAGTTCTCATATATTATCATTGTAATTATTTCTAAGCTCTATTCTCCAAGAGGACATTTTAGGAAGGAATGGTTGGTCCTTCATTAAATAGACATTTCTTTGATTTTTTGGATGATTTGTTCCTTATACGATTAGGAATTAGTCACTCATGCAATCTAACCCTTTAAGATGAGCATCCATAAATTTGTGGACCCTTTGAGGAAATAATTTTCTCAGCAAAAGACTGGTTGATCCTTCCCCGAGTGGTTCAATTTTGGAGTTGAGGAATGTTGTAGATCATATATGATTTCAATTAAGTCACCAATTTTTTAAAGCTTATTCACTCCTTTAATACATATGTGTGTTAGATGTCCAAAGGACATAGATCCTTTCTTGATATTGTCTAATAGAATTCAAAATTCAAATACATAAAGAAAATTGGTGTATAATATTTAAATATTTTATTGGTAAGAAAAATATTATATTAACATAAAACAAGAGTACATATCTTCAAATACATTTGGCCATCCCATAGTGAGAATTGCTTGAACTCAAAAAACCCCATTGATAAGAAAAATCTACAAACCCCACTGATATTGTCCCCATTATCCAAGTATTAGATTGTTATCCGTCTTGTCTCTTTTCCAAGTTTGTAAACCATTCATGGCATAACCAAACAACTTAGCAATATTGTCCCTCAAAGGATAACTAAACCCGAAATCTAGAACCAACACCTATGCATAAATGAAACTACTATCATATTGAAAACACAACATGGACAAAGGACACTATAAATTAGAGACCCAGTGCCATAGCCGTGAAACCTGCAGAAGAACCAAGATGGCCAAACATCGGACAGCCAGCAGGAGCATACGTAGGTCGAGGAACACTAGTCCCCATCACCTTCATGATGGCATCGATATTTTGCTGCATAGCAGTAGATTCCACATGATGCTCCTTCCAATTCTTGATTGGAACAACATCACCCTCTTCCTTGTCCTCATGTTCCCATGGAACATGACCCATCAAATTATTCATTACCCAATATAGGGCCATAGTGCATTCATAAAGTCCAAGATGTGCCACATTATTAGTAGGGTCAATAACCCAATCATCTAGTGCCTTAATCTATTTTTTCACTTGATCTTCATTGTGATCATCCCATAAACCTACCCCCACAGATTCGATATTGTTTTGAATTTCCAAGGGAATTCCCAACTTAAAGTAACGAGCTTCCCATGCTACCCGCCTATGATCATAGGTGATGTTAATATTTTCACTGGGGTTTTCCCTTTAGCCACACTATTCCTTATATCCATGTTAATTCCCCCAACCTCGCTCCCCATCTCCATTTCATGCTGTGGAAATTGAACCCAGTGATAGATTAATTTTACTCACAACAATTATCAATTGAACATGCAAAATCACTCACAAAAGAGACTGAATAATGAGTTGAACACTAAACTGTATTGAGTAAGTGTACAATAGCCAACACTATAACATAATAGGTTGCTTCATTAAATAATTACATAAGGGATTTGAATGCATGAGGAGAAATTCGAATCTAGCATAAAGCAGGCTTACTAAAATTAAGCAAATCCCCCATAGGTGCAAAAAGTTGATCCCAAATCAGTCATGGAGCTCACGAATTGGAAAAAGTGATTAGGAAAGCTAAAGAGTGATGGAATGACAACTCATACATGCTTTTACAAGGAGAAAAGAGTGGAGGATGAAGAGGACAAAAAACTAGTTCACCTCACCTAGTCAAACTTTCCCTATTGCCTTAAAGCACTGAAAAAGCAGGCAATAAAGCAGAAAAAGCAGAAGGGCACCTAGGAGACCAAAAATAAAGCAAAATTGATTCCTTGAGGTTTCCCAAGTGATACATGGGTCAAATTAGGCAAGTTGGACCACTATGGATAGGTAATTGACAACTTGCATAAGGTGGGACACATGAACTAGGCAAATAAGACAAAAATAATTAAATTAATGTCTAAGGTAGCTAACTATGGGTTGATTATTCTAACACCCCCCCTTAATCCTGAATTATGAGTAATATATCAGAAAAATATAGGTCCTAGAAACAAGGCTTAGTCACCCTTTACATACTGCATGTCCATACAACCAAGGAAAGAGGAAAAAACCACATGGGAAAATCCTCCCTTAAACATGGACTGTAAAACAAAATTTGGAAATCTTGTATTCACTCATGCTTCACAGCATGATCAGAAATCCCCAGCAGTGATTTGAGATTGCTGAAGGTCTTCTCACAAAATGCTTTGGTGAAGATATCAGCTACTTGTTCTGAAGATGAACAAAAGAGTAGGTGAATGGTGCCATCATGCACAAGCTCTCTGATGTAGTGCATATGGATCTCAATGTGTTTGGTTCTCTGCTTCTGAACTGGATCTTTGCATATTCGAATGGTACTCTGGTTATCATAGTAGATGGTAGTTGAGTGCTCTGATTTGAAGCCACACTCTCCAAGTAATCCCTGCAACCATAAACATTGAGTTGTTGCATTAACAACTCCTCTGTACTCTGCTTCTGTAGATGAGAGTGCAATGGCACTCTGTTTCTTGATTGACCAGCTGATTGGACCTTCTGCAAGCATGAACACATATCCTGATGTGGACTTTCTGTCTGTGCTATCACCTGCCCAATCACTGTCACTAAATCCAATCAAATCAAGATCAGATTTTGCTTTATAGAAGATCCCATGTGTCCTTGTTCCCTGAACAAA
>LPNX010629086.1:956538-1066120 GCA_001517045.1 Pseudotsuga menziesii
TGCTGCATATATATCTCTTCAGTGAGATCTCCATTCAAGAAGGCACATTTTACATCCATGTGATGTACCTCCCATTTCTTTGAGGCTGCAATGGCTAGGGCTAGCCTAATGGAATCCATCTTTGCCACTGGGGCAAAGGTCTCATTGTAATCTATCCCATGAACCTATGAGTAGCCCTTGGATACCAATCTGGCCTTGTACTTCAGTGGTGAACCATCAGCAGCAAATTTTGTCTTGTAGACCCACTTACACTAAACTAACTTCCTCCCTGGGGGGAGATCCACTAGCTCCCATGTGTTGCTCTTCTGGAGTGAGCTGAACTCTTCCTTCATGGCTGCTTGCCATCTTGGATCTCCTTTTGCTTCTTCATATGTTTGAGGATCAGATTCCACCATCAAATAGCATTTTTCAGCAAACATAGGATCCTTCATGTACAGACCACTCTCAAATTGAGATCTAGTCCTCCTTGGGTCATTGGGATCCCCAGCTAGCTCTCCTGCTGCATGTAGTGACTTAGCTGCCATTTTTGGCCTTATAGGGCTGTTAGGGTCTGAAATAAACTCATATCCATCAGAAAAATCAGAATCAGCATGTTCAACAAACTCTTCACTTACTTTCATAGGTTCAGGTGGTGAAGAGGCTTCTCCAACTTCCACTGTTACAAGGGGTTCTTCTTGAAACTGAACACACCTTTCGATGAAGGATTTATTTGTGCTCAAATTTATCAATTTGTACCCTTTTGAATATTTAGAGTATCCAACAAATAGACACTCTTGGCTTTGGGACTGCAAATCCTTTCTCTTTTCTGTTGGAATTCTAGCCCAAGCCCTTGAGCCAAAAATCCTGAAATGGGTCACATCTGGCTTGTGCCCACTCCATGCTGCGAAAGGAGTCATACCTTCAAGCTGTTTATGAGGCACCCTATTCTGGATATAGGCTGCACAGTTGATAGCTTCGGCCCAGTACTTTGGTGGCAAAGTTTTGGCCTCCATCATGCATGTTGCCATCTCCTTCAGTGATCTGTTCTTCCTCTCAGCAACACCATTTTGTTGTGGTGTGTAAGGGATAGAATGTTGCATCTAAATACCTACATCTGCACAATAATTAATAAACTCAAACTTGACATACTCACCACCATTGTCAGATCTGAGGACCTTGAGTTTCCTCCCAGACTGGTTTTCAACCAAAGCTTTAAAGACTTTGAAGAGGCCAAAAACTTTGGACTTGTGTTTCAGGAAGTAAACCCAGCAATACCTGGAAAATTCATCTATGAAATTCAATGCATATTTGGCCTAACTCATGGACATATGAGGGGATGGGCCAGAAACATCACTGTGGATCAGCTCGAGGGGTGCAAAGGTTCTCTCATGACTAGCTCTCTCAAATTTATGCTCTAGGTGTTTTCCTAGGATACAACCTTGGCAGACTCCTTTGGAAAATTTTATCTTGGGCAACCCTATGACCATCTCTTTTTCACTAAGATCAGAAAGATACTTGTAATTTAGGTGTCCAAATATTTCATGCCAAAGCTTGCTTGCTTCATTAGCATGAATCAGAAGAGCAGAGGGGTTTGAGTAGGGTAGGAAGTGTGAGAACATGTATACCTTCTAAGCATGATTCGCAACTATTTTAGCAATGACTTTACCACTTGAGATATTCGTGATCTCAACTTCATCAAGGGAGAATATGACCTTCTTTGGAGACCCAGTGTGAGTCATCTGGTACACTGACAAGAGGTTGGAGGCAATACCAAGAACATACAACACATTGCTGAACTGACCATGATCAAGATCAATCCTCCCTTTTCCCAAACTTTCAGTGAGAGAGTCATCTCCCAGTACTATAGGTGGTCCTTTCGACATGTCAAGTGAGGAGAAGGCATCCTTGGTCGAAACCATGTGTCTTGAAGCTCTAGAATCAATGATGATAAAACTGGGTGAGCTTGATGTGCCAGCAACCAATGCATGAACTCTCTCTCTGTCATCTGAAATTGATCCTCCTTCTCTCTTCTTTGAGCTATCTGGAAGGGAGATGCCATTCTTCTCCAGGAGTTGGGTCAACATGTCTATTTTCTTCTTCATACAAGAGCTTTCAGTGTGATTTCCCTTATTGCAGTATGCGCACTTGCTCATTTCTCCTTTGTTTTTCTTCTTCTGGTTATTCTTCTTGGAACCTTGTGGCTCCTCTGGAGACTTATTCTTGTCTCTCTTTTGCTCAGGTGGATTTTTAGCTTTCTTTTTTCTATTTGAATCCACCCTCAAATCTCCAGCAATCAGAGCTTGATCTTTGGATGGTTTGATGGTGCCCATCATCACCATCTTGTCCTGTTCTTGTGTGAGAGATTCCATGAAATATGCAAGGCTAGGCATCTTCCAGGTTTGAGATTTTAGTTTTGTGGCATAGAAGGTCAAAAAAAACACTGAATAGTCAGGGCCAAGCTTCGAGAGAATGGCCAAGACCAGCTGATAATCCTTCTTTTCGATCCCACACTGTTTCAGCTGCAAAACAAGTGCTTTGAACTTGGAGAAATAGAGTTGCAAAGATTCAAAGCTATTTGGACTCAGGGAGATCAGTTCATTTTTTATTTGATGTCCCCTCATCTCATCTGTCTTTCCAAAAAGATCAGTAAGCTTCTCCCATACTTCATTCGGTGATGTCAATCCATCAAGATGGAAAAGGAGGTCTCTGGAAATACTCAGACACAGGAGACCATAGGCCTCATCCCTCCTGTTGTGCCATTTTATCTTCTCTACAGCTGCATTGGGATCTGCTTATGTTGCCATAGTCACCCTCTAGAGGCCTTTCTCTCTCAACAGTATCTCCATCTCTGCTTTCCATTCAAAGAAATTGAAGGGAGTCAAGATGATCTTCTAAGATTGATCCATAGCTTAGAAATTGTCACGGTTGTCAGTAGAAGGCTCCCAGTCACTGATGTCGAACCTGTAAAACAATTTTGAAGGAGAGAAATTGATTTACAATGGCTCTGATACCATGTGGAAATTGAACCCGGTGATATATTAATTTTACTCACAACAATTATCAATTGAACATGCAAAATCACTCACAAAAGAGACTGAATAATGAGCTGAACACTAAACTGTATTGAATAAGTGTACAATAGCCAACCCTGTAACATAATAGGTTGCTTCATTAAATAATTACATAAGGGATTCAAATGCATGAGGAGCAATTCGAATCTAGCATAAAGCAGGCTTACTAAAATTAAGCAAATCCCCCATAGGTGCAAAAAGTTGATCCCAAATCAGTCATGGAGCTCACGAATTGGAAAAAGTGCTTAGGCAAGCTAAAGAGTGATGGAATGACAACTCATACATGCTTTTACAAGGAGAAAAGAGTGGAGGATGAAGAGGACAAAAAACTAGTTCACCTCACCTAGTCAAACTTTCCCTATTGCCTTAAAGCACTGAAAAAGCAGGCAATAAAGCAGAAAAAGTAGAAGGGCGCCTAGGATACCAGGAATAAAGTAGAATTGATTCCTTTAGGTTTCCCAAGTGGTACATGGGTCAAATTATGCAAGTTGGACCACTATGGATAGGTAATTGACAACTTGCATAAGGTGGGACACATGAACTAGGCAAATAAGACAAAAATAATTAAATTAATGTCTAAGGTAGCTAACTATGGGTTGATGTTCCTAAACCATTTTCTTGACATCGATGATGTTCCTTTGGATGTTATACTAAAAAAGAACATTGAAGAAACATGGTCAACGTTTGGAAGGTTATTGAAGAATGCCCTTTATAGATGGTCCTTCCAGGTAATCCCCATTTGAGTATACAAATTTCAAAGTTAATAGAAAATGACCACACAATTATATAATGTGAAAAGATGGAACAAAATTTCATAAAGAAATTCAAGCTCAGTACCATACAAGATTGGAATTGATCAAGCTGCATTCCTTTCAAAAATTGGCACTAAACATTGCTGCTCAAATATTTGTATATCAAAACTTTCACTTCAATCTGCAATTGAATGTGTGAATAAATTTCATAGTATGAATGGAAAATCAAGAAGACAGTATGTTATAAATTTTATGGCATCAAATGCTTTTGTCGCCAAAGAAGGAGATGAAAAAAAATATGCATATTTATAATGAGATTAAACACAGTAGACGTTTGTAAAAATGCATGGTATAAAACCCATGGGATAAAAAGGAGCATGTTCTTCAATTATAAAAGCATGTTCTTGAATGTCAATGTGAGAGTTGTCCATGGTAATAGTGGCTTGGAAAAATCTAGGGAAAACACTATTGCACTGGTTGATGTTATTAATAAAACTGTAGAAGAGAATTCATACAAATATTCACTTCTTACATGATTAATAAGTAAACATGGATCAAGGGCAACCTTGAAATTATTGCCATATAATATGTCCTATGGTTTGCTACGAAAAATGGAAAATGAAAAAATTGAAAGAATTGGTTTGCCTCTAGTATCGCAATCCTCCTTTAGCAAGGTGATAAGAAAATATTTTCAAGATGTTAAAACTTCTAAAGTAGACAACTTTGAAAGGTGTAATGAGCACATTATAATACATGATGGGATAAAGGGGGGAACTGATCCAAGTGAGGTGGAAAGGCTGCAAGGAAATCACACAACTCATAATAAATATATCGCAAGTTGTCTCCAAGTGTATTACTCTCACACATTATCTTCACAAAAAAATCCAAAGACTTATCTGATTATTGTTCATGAAAAAATGGATAATTCAAAGACTTGTTCCAAGGATGGGTAATAAGACAAAATATTTTAGTAATGTTATGAATCTTGCCATATCAGTGATTGGAATGTTGACTCATGGGAACAATACTATGTATTTGGCCACTTCAGCCTCTCATTTTTAGAGATGGGATCGAATATCACTATGACATCCCTGGCTAAATGCTTAAGGAGTCTTGAAGAACCAATAGTTGATAAATATGGTGATTTTCTCTACAAAAGTAGAACATCCAAGCACCAATTGCATGATGTTATGTTGCAATCAGAGTTAAATGAAAGGTGTGTGATATACAAACAATATGTGATGCAACATGATACAGATCAATGCATGCCAAATAGAAAACCACCACCCATATTGTTTTTACAAATGAATAATTGTTTAGGAGATAACAAAAAATGCTTTGTATTTTCATGTTTATGTCTTTTAACAGCAAGGAAAATGTTCGATATTGTTGAAGTTGGATCCCCCCAGTTGTACACACCCATGAAGACATAGATGGAACTTATGGAAGGTTATCATCAACACTAATGTGCAAGGATATATTTTCAATCTCGAAGATTATGGATACATATAGGACATGTGAAGATCAAAACTTCTATTTCCATTATCTAATTGATGAATTTTATGATTTTAAGATTTTTTTGAAACCCCACCTTTTCCATGAAAATTCCAAGATCATCGGTATCAAAAAAATGCCAGTTTTTTTTAATTTAAGCCGATAGATAGCATTCTAGTAATGCAATGCAGGGAATCACTTTCGGATGAATATTGGTTAATCATATTCATCTGTGGTGGTAATTTCCATATTCTAGTGCAGACTTCCCAATGGGGCAACGTAGGTTATTTATGCAATAAAAAATACAATGAGACATGGACAAAAAAAAGGAATATAAACATATATTTCATTATGGAATCGAGGGATTGATAAGGGAGGTGAAAAATTTTGGTGTCCCAAGTTATGTTATTTGGAGGATATATATAAATATTTGGACAATCCCTTTGAGAGTGTTGATCATTCGACAAATAAATTTTGGCCATCGACAAGCCAAGATATTCGTAATAATGAACCTACAAGATCTGAACATGAAATTATGGATGCTTATTTGAAGGAAAATGTTCCTTCATTGGAATATCTCTATTTTGGACTTGTATGCAACAAGCCTAGAAATGAATTCATTCCAAGAGTGTGTAATGAACCTAAATCATATTTAAGGCTCACTAACTATATTACACAATTTTTCAAATAAACTAGCTAACAAGAAGGGAAATTTGCAAGTTGAATGAGTGAATATAATGGGGTTTAGGTAAGACCAAAGAGGAAAGGGGAAGGTTCCTAAATGTTCAAGTTCCTAAGCACAATGTGTTGGGACATTTTAGGTTTTGAACATCATCCAAGATGAATTTTACTACCAGGCTCCTATGAGTCCCAACATATGCGTACTAGAACCCTTCCAATATAGTCACCAATCAACCGATGGTTATGAAATGGATTAAGGGTACCTTTCAAACTATTTTATGTATGGATGTATCATTATTTTCATGTTTATATGGATCTGAAACAGTCTAGAAGGATTCTGAAGTTTTCATTATTAAAACTAGCGCTTAGGACAACTCAAGGGATTTTTCTTCTAGCCTTCCCAAATAGGTGAAGGGGACTATGAATTCTCTGCTTCAAACATTTTATCCTTATATAAGTGTGTTAATAATGTATCATAACAAAAATTACATGAATTTGTGACTATGAGGCTGATTTATGCATTAAAATGTAAGACTGGTCAAAACTAGTTGCAAATCTAGACAAGGTTGGATTAAACCATGTAAAACTCATTCATGCTAATTCATGTTTTTATCAAAATTTCATAGAATATTACTAACATCAATAACAGCCATGGGAAACTGAAATAACTCTAAGGAATTTCTTACATATCAATCTTTAGCAAGATGCATTAATACAATGCATTGAGAAGCTATAATTAGTGAAAAACTTGGAGATTCGAACCCTCAAATGTCTTCAAGAATTGGGGAAATTTAGGATATGATAGGTCCGCCTGAAATAATATCATTAATGGATGAAATCAATTAATCCCCACTCATTACTCCTACTCCAACACTCATAAAAGAAGAGAAGCTCAACTAGGACTTCAAGATTCGAAAGGGAGACTCTCCATATCTGCAAGGGGATTCGAATTGAATGAAGGAGGACTTCAATACATGAAAAAATAATCCATTTATGTCTACACCATATACATGAATAAGGAAGGAACATAAATTCTAAGGGGCACATCACCCAACGCTTAGTTGAGGCATATCTCTCAACCACTGAGTAGCAAAGCTCTCATGACAAAATTACAATGACCAAAAGTTGTGAGAGGGGTGTGATATCATTATTTTGTAGGGAAAATTACCTATAGGTCTAATTCACTCTACATGTGGCCCACTTCACTCAACCAATGTTCCCTAATGGGTAAAATTAGGACATTCCTACTTTTCCACTGACATGCATTTTTTCTTCATTTGGAAATTGTGCCCTCGTGCTTTTAGACTGGCTTTCCTTTTCTAATTTTTGGAAATTGTTCCCTCCTTATTTTAGGCTGACTTTTCTTTCTCCTTTTTGTAAACTTCACCCTCCAAAATTTGTCTATTTTTCATCCTGACAATGTTTTGCACTTTCCTGCTTTTTGCACTCCTTTTCTGGTTGATTGCTTTTTATGCTACTTTCTATCTTTTTCCTGGATTTATGAATCTTTCTTTATTTTCCCTTGGTTTCCATTTAAAATGACAACGCATTGGGTCCACAAGTCCCCATGTGCCACCTTATACCCTAGTACATTCACTTAGCATAACTTTTAATTAAATTCATAATAAAAATAATTTAAATATTTCCAACCCTAAGTTTGGCAAATTTAAATACTATGGGTAATTACTTTACCAAAATGACCCCTTATTAATTAATTTCTTTTTCCGCTCAAAATCATGGGGTATAAATTGTTGGTAGGGGTATTGTGTAAGTGAGTTGCATAGCACCATGAAGGTTGCACAAGCTCACATGCCACCGCGAAGGACCACAACAACGTGATAGGCGGAAGAATAATCGTTTTTGGAATTCTTTATGCAATTTTGTACTGATTGACCACATTTTGTGGATATAGGTCACTAGTTTGTTGGAAGTTAGTTATAAGTGGACCTTGGATGTAAAGGCACAAGCCTATATATAGAGTTAGAGTTGCTATATTAAAAGACAACTTTGGGGATAACTTATATTTTGGGTATTGAGATATTTTAGCATCTGCATTTATCGTGAGCGGTTTTTCAGCTCTGTTTGTGTCGACTAGTTTTCAGTCTCCTGCTGTGGAGAAGTACTGTATGATGTGAATCTATTGCGCCGAAGTAATATGACATCATAGATGTTTCCCTAAAGTGATCTTGTTTCTTATTTATTTCATGTCTTTATGCTCTGTAATGACAATGATGGATGTTTACTGTATCTGTTATATGAATGAATGTTACTGCTGCGATGAATGAAGTAAGGTGATCTATTAGCGATCTACTAGTTATGCCAATAGATCTGTGATGAATGACGTGATTCTGATAAAACTATCTATGGAGTATATATTGATTATGAATTTAAGTTGTTGATGCCATGCCCTCCCTTATTACTACCGAAAACTTGGTTCTGACAGCTCTCCCTCGACATCTCAGGTGAGACTTCACCCGCTCTATGGGTGTTGTCGGGCGAGGTCAAACCTGTCTAGGCTGTTGCTCAAGGAGATCGTGCTGGTTGGGCATCAACAGATTAGGAACCCCTATCAATGAGGCTTTGTTAGTGGGTCATGACAACAAATGGTTCTGTTGCCGAGACCTCATTGCAACTGAAGGAAGGATATGTTTTGGCATCCAACAAAAACAGAGATTGAAGATTGCTTTGACCTAAAGCTGCGAGAGCTTGCTGAAATAGAGAATCAAAATATGAAGTTGTCGACAACCAGGAAGCCAAACATATATATCTACGATGGTCCCTACGAATGGTTCTTTTGTGAATTTCTGGTCATATTGTATGAATGGCTAGCGCGGTTCACTTATAAGAAGAATAACCATCAAGGAGTAGAGCCAACATCCTGGAAACTTGGACTGATCTAGGAGCTACAAGAAACCGATAACAAAGAATCACGAGCTATTGAAGTATGGATGGATAGTATTCTGGAAGGATACATCACTGATTTTGCAGTCAATACCAATAAGGCATACAGTGAAGCAGAAAGAGAGTTCTTCAACGAGCCACGAGGTAGGTTCTTGTTGTCTCTGCAATTATCTATTAAGATGCTTATCTGTGAGAAGGGTATTCTAAAAATGCACCTCGAGTAGTGGAAATCTAGTGTGCGGAGGCCATGGACACTGCGACAAAAGGGGGGAGGAAAATGGCAAGATAAGGGGTAGATGGGTATGAGTTCTTAGGAAATTGTGAGGGTCAACGAGGAAACAAGTGGTTATACGAGGGGAGGAGCAAGTTTTTGACAAGAGAAGAGGCAGAGGATAGGGGAAGGTCCTGTTGCGATTGAGATGCAAGACCACGAAGAACAGCCACATGAGATGAAGTGACCCTACAGTAACGACTAGGACGACCAGACCCAGGATACATCCAGGATAGCAGGAAGCTCGAACCCCAGCAATAACATGTCCACACCTTCGTGCACTACTCCACCAACAGGTAGAAAAGCACATTCTATGTCACCTTGTCTGACGTGCTAGCATCAGTCTAGCAGTAGAACATTGTTTACAGGAAGAAGGCCCAGAATGGTGGGCGATAAGATGAAGTTACCAATATTCCATGGAAACGGGACTAATGACCCAGAGCAGTACTGGTTCTTATGTGAAGCAGTTTGGACTTCTAGATAGAGTGTGGATGATGATATTAAGAGAATCAAATTAGCAACCACCCTTAGGGGTCATGTGCTTAACTGGTACATGAGATTCATGCAGGTTCCTCAAGGGACCACGACAAAAATACTGAATGAGATTTGGGAAGGACTATTTGAGGAATTTAAGAAACCCAAATCTAAGACCCAATATATTACATAACTCAAGGAGATCAAGCAGTTTCTAAATGAAACTATTTGGGATTTTCATCAACGGTTTCAGACATTGATGGCTCGATTTAGCTTCAAAATGAGTGATTTTCAGCATAAGGAGTGGTTCATTGTTGTACTAGTTCTGCACATCAAACAGTTGTTAATGTAGTAAAAGATCGCAATGTAGAATGAGTCCCTGGAGATGGCGATGAAGTTAGAAGCTTCACCTATTGGGGATACTATAGTTGGCATGAACAAGATTCACGCGCAGCTAGCAAATTTGACACTCCAGCTGCAGGATATTAAGAACTAAAAAGAAGAGCATGATGACCTCTGGTGCATGCGGTGTCATACGGATGGACACACCAAGGACACTTGTCTGACTTTCCAAAATTGTTTGCTCTCAGAAGCGTCGAACCCTTTGAGTTTCCCTGGTGTGCCATGGTGTCGCATATGTCAGGTATATGGGCATTGACATGAAAACTGTAGCTACATGCAGAAGATGGTTATGAAGGCAGAAAGTTTGTATTGCTCCTTTTGTTGCTCAGTAGGGCATGAGGATAAAGACCGTTGATATTACGACCTGCTTCAAGAGAGAACATATGATTCATATTTTTTGAATGGAGAGGATCCCCACACGATCCAGAAGTCACAGCTGACAGTACATTATACACCACCTCTACAAATGCAGTGTATTCTGTCACAGTCGTAACCATAGTTCACACCACAACCGCAGTTCATAGCACAACCATAATTTGCACCACGACCACAGTATAATAAAGTGCCACTTTCTCAGCCTCAACTATAGCATGTTCAAGTAGTGCACTACGTTTAGCAGCAACCGAATCCCCCACAGTAGCTAGCCCGACCACAATATCAACAAACTAAAGGATTTTGAGGAGGATTTCAAGGAGTATTTAGGGGACGAGGAGGAGGATGAGGTCAAGAATCGATCCAGTGTTACACCCACGGGGTATTTGGCCACTGTCAGGGGGAGTGTCCCCATGTGTAGTGTAAATAATATGCAACAAGTGAGCATAATGTCGAAAATTTCCCTCAGTTGATTGCGAAGTGGCAGGCCGAAAACATCCCTCAGTTGCAGAACCAGTTCCAAAACCAAAACGAAGTGCAAACCCAGCAGTCGTTGAAGAATTAGCCTCAAATCTCACTGCAGGCTCAGAATCAGACAATGAACCCACCATAGATTTAGAATCCACCCCTGAACCAAGATTAGAATCTGAATCAAGGACCCACGATTGCGACAATTCTAGCAGAACCCAGAACCAAGGCTGTCAACATTGTTGTTGTCACTCGTGTAGGTGCGACGACCAGAGAAGATGGACCCCATCAACAAGTTCGATTTGTGAGGAAGAAAAAGGCAACATTTGATATTGCGACAAAGAAGGAGATGTTATTTCAGGACAAGCATGCAATCGGGAGGAATCTGGGTAAGTTTCCTATTGTTGAAATGCCATCTTCTTTTGATCCTTCTATAGAGGCAGGACCATTGTGACAGCATGGTACCTTGGAATAGTTCTTTGAGAGCTATCTATCGTTAGCTAGAGATCCTAAGGCTCTCGGTGAGATTGAGAAGTTTTTGTGCCAACGGTATATTAGATGTTGAAGGATTCCACAGTAAATTCCCTCCTGAAGAGAAAGACAGGTAAAGAGATGAGAATGAACATCCAGATAGGGGACTATGGAGTCGATTCTACTATTCTGGATCTAGGGTTGGATGTGAATATTTTGACCAAGAAGACTTGGCAGTTGATGGGAAATCCAACATTAGGGTGGTCCCCTGTGCAACTGCGACTAGAAAATCAGGCCAAGGTTCAGCCTATTGGCTGTGTCCCGAACCTAGTCGTCGATGTCGAAGGTATGAAGACAAATGTTGATTTCCACGTCATTGAAATAGTTGATGGTGGAGGCTCTTATCCTGCGCTGCTAGGGATTGGATGGGCCAGTGATAGCATGGCAGTTATCAATTTCAAGAAGTGGGTTATGACATTCGAAAACCAAGATATTAGAGTCATTGCTCCCATGGACCTCAGGAAGGACGTCGGTATATTGAACCCATCAAGGATGAAGTTGGTAGAGGTTGGGATCATGCCTACAATATCTCTGAGGACTACATCCAACCTACAGTCGATGGAAAACTTAGATGGCGCAGCGCTAGCTCTGCATCCTCTGATTCTGATGATTCTTTAGAAAATTGGAAAAATAGGCTTCATGAGGTGTCTTTTAGAAAGTGTGGACTGATCACGCAATATCTACACCGTGTTACGACTGAGTACGTCGAGTTGTCAATATATGAGGGGCTACCAAAGTTGTCTGAATTTCTCCAAGAATTTGAAGAGAAAGTGTTTGAACCATAGATGTTGTTGGCACTAAAGGAAGCATTGAAGGCTACCGCAGCATGTTGGTGGGTGACTCACAAACAGGCAGTCCATGAATGGGCGCAGTGTCGACGATTGATGACGGTGTGCTTCGGTGATTCAAAGACCTATCCCATTGAGAGATATGATGGGTGAAATAACCGCATCGGTCATTTAATGGAATGTCAGGCTTTGTGGGCATCACGACCCAAGGATGAACGGGTCCTTTATTTTGTTCATACTTGGACGAAATGCCTAGCTCCTGGTATCTAGCGGCAAAGCTACGTAGAACCATAACTACCTGAGAGGATCTGTCGATTTGCTTTGCATAGACTTTTAATTTTTGGGATGCTGACCCGAAGGTTCACAATGCACTCCAACTCATCTGTGATGTAGTATTGAAGGTTGTACCACCCGTATACCCTGTAGATCCACATGCGCAGTGCCATACACAACCCCTAATGGTGTGCTACAATATATCTGGTGAACCTGAAGATGATGATGACATGAGGAATGTCAATATTATGAAATCAAAAGGTAGTCACAATGTTGCAGCACTGGACATACCAACTGACCCCATGAGTCAGCCACTGAAGATCCGAAAAGTTAACAGTGGAACAGAAGAAAACCCAAAGTTTGATAATATTAGGGACTATTGGGACGATAAGACAATGGCACAGATCACAGATCTGTTGCATGAGTTCCAGGATCTATTTCCGACACAGTTCTCGGAAATGAAAGGGATATCATGGGATCTAGGGGAGATGAAAATACCATTGAAATTGGATGTGAAACCTGTGCGACAGAGGTCGTATCGACTGAACCTGCAATACAAAGAATGTGTCAAAGCTGAGTTTGACTGGATGTTGGATGCTAGAATCATTGAGCCCGTTGAAGAGTCAGAATGGATAACCCCTATGGTGGTTCAGGACAAAAATATTGGAGAAGTTCACATTTGTTTTGACCTGAGGAAGCTGAACGATGCCTACCTACATGATCTGTTTCCAACCCCCTTTACAGATGAGGTACTTGAAGGGGTAGGCGGCCAAGAGATGTACTCATTCACGGATGGCTTTTTGGGGTATCACCAGCCCGAATCGCAAAATAATATCGGCATAAGACCACATTCATTACTAAATGGGGTTGTTTTCAATATACAGTCATGCCTTTTGGATTGAAGAATGCACCAGCAATGTTTTCTCGGGTCGTTGTCGCTGCGTTCAAAGATTTCATTCATAAGTTCCTGTAGGTATACATGGATGATTGGACAGTCTATGGTTTGGTTAGAGATCATTTAGCAAACCTGCGATTGATGCTAGAAAGGTGTCGACAGCATCAAATTGCATTGAATTCAAAGAAGTGCATTTTTTGCGCGCCATTTGGAATACTCTTAAGACACATCGTGTGCAAGAAAGGGTTTTTGGTCGACCCTGTGGAGATTGCACTTATCCTTAGTCTGCCACCACTGACTAATGTAAAGATGCTTCAGGCGATGGTGGGACACAGGAGGTACTATCACAAGTATTAAAGGATGCACCATGATTACAGCCCCTATGGAGAAGCTGCAAAAGAAGGATGCTGCATTTGAGTGGAATCATAAGTGTCAGGGGAGTTTCAACACACTGAGGGCCAAGATGGTGTCGGTGCCCATCCTGGTATTCCCCGATTGGAACAAGGAGTTCCATGTCCATTTCAATGCCTCTTCTATTGCGCTAGGGATAGTACTTGCATAGTTAGGCGAGGGAAACCTGGATCATCCAATCGCATTTGCAAGTAGAAAGTTGTCTTTTGCAGAAATAAATTATACAACCACTGAGAGAGAGGGCTTGGCCATGCTTTATGCGCTGCAAAATTTTAGGCATTATCTATTGGGCAATCACTTCAAAATTTTCACAGACCATTCTAATTTGCAATACCTAGTCAGTAAGCCTATGTTCAAGGGGAATATCTATCAATGGCTGCTACTTTTTCAGGAATTTCACCTTGAGATAATTGTGAAGCCAGGACGGTTGAATGCTAGCCCTAATCATCTATATCACATTGAGATATGAGAAGATCCTACTAATATTTATGTTGGATTTCCCAATGCGTAGTTTCTCCAGGTAGAGATCACAGATGACCATTATGCTCCAATCATTCAGTTCTTGGAAACTGGAGTTGCTCCAGAGGACCTGTCGACCAATCAGAAGAAGCAGTTGGTAATGAAAGCTTCATATTTCCAGCTGATTGGAGGGAAATTATACAAACTTGGACTAGATGAAATCTTTAGATGTGTAGATTACCACATGAGCAAGGACCTATTCTAGCAAAAGCACATGCAGGAATTGCGGAGGCCACTATGGAGGCATGGCTACTGCATTTAAGGTGTTCCATGCTAGGTTATGGTGTCCTACCTTACATAATAATGTGGCATATTATGCGCGAAGCTACGATGTCTGTCAGCGCATCGGCAAACCATCATGGCGGGATGAGATGTCGCTTGTGCCATAGGTAACTCTACAACCTTTCGATAAATGGGTCATGGAATTTGTGGGTCCAATTACTCCACCAGGAAAGAGGACTGGTGTGTGGTACATCATTACAGCAACCGATTATCTCACAAGGTGGGAGGAGGCCGCACTAGTCGTGGATTGCACTACTGCGACAGCAGCCAAGTTCATATTCAAGAATATTGTGACAAGGTTTGGATGTCCCAAGATATTGATGAGTGACCAGGGAAGTCACTTTATCAATCGAACCATGAGAGCACTAACTGAGGAGTTGCAGGTGCAACATCAGAAAAGCACACCCTACCATCCGCAAGCAAATGGAACTGTCGAGGCCTTCAACAAAATATTGGAAACCGCACTTACAAAGGTATGCAATACTAATCGCAATGATTGGGATTTGAAAATTCCAACTGTACTATGGGCATATCGCACCACTTGTAAAATTTTGATAGGACAGACACCGTTCAAATTAGTATATGGGAAAGAGGCAGTCATTTCTATGGAATACATTGTTCGTAATCTGCAGATTGCTGCTGTGACATGCATGAATGATGCAAAAGAATTATAGGAACACATCACACAGTTGGTCCAGCTAGAAGAGGACCTCTTTGTTGCAGGATTCCAACAGCATGTTGAGCAGGATCGACAGAAGGCATGGCATGATCACTACATTAAGAACAAGTAGTTTACACAGGGAGATTTGGTGTTGTTATACGACAATAAGTGCATGAAGCATCCAGTTAAGTTACAAATGCACTAGGTCCATATCTTGTTCATTCAATTACTTTTGGGGGTGTAGTTCAATTACAGTAATTAGATGGTGCGACGCTACCAAAAATTGTGAATGGTAGCTGCTTGAAGCCCTATAGAACGCGGCATGAGCCGCGTAATGCTTGAGGCACTGCACAAGAAAAAAATTAGATTAGGTAGATTGCAGTGAGGCAAGCACATAGGAAGAAGTTGCGCAAGGATAGCACTCAGTAGTGTTGTGAGGGAGACCATCGGGGATAGCCGCAATACTGTGAGGTGGTCAAATCAATAATAAATACAGACAGTTAATACAAATCATTGGCGGCACTTGATGAAGCGACGTGCATTTATGAATGATCTGACCATTAGTAAGATGGGATTGTCAGTGGATTTGGGGTTATTAATGCCATATTTGGTCATGATGGACACGGTAGATTTGGAAATGATGAGTTGGATCGGGTAATTGGTTATAAGAACGCATGGGATGTGGGTGCAAGGTATTGTTCAGATGAGTTGAGTGAATTGTTGAGCTCAGTGCAGGAGTATAAGTGAGTGTGATAGGAAAGGAGTGAAATTTGGTTTGCATTGTGAGGATTGCAGAGTGCGGCATGCTGTGCACTCCCGATACAGTTGAGATTTTGAGCGAGCAGGAATCCCCCATCTGACCCACATGGATTGGAGGGGAAATCATGATCATGCCAATTAGGTCCTCTTCAATCCCTAGAGTGAATCGGAATGCATAGAATCCCAATTCCACACCGTCGCAGAAGAGATACACACGCATGACTGCTAGGGCACAAGGGTAAGACACAACATAGACCGGAACATCAAGCTCGGGATTTGTCGAGTCTGTGGTGCCTAGGGGCATCTCTATCAATGATATCCCTGGATATGTTGCTCCAACGCGACCGAGGGCGAAGCCGAGGAAGCTCACCAAGAATCATAGGTATCCGCTGATGTTTCTGCCACTACCAGAAGGGATGACTTTCTCGGTGGACATCATAACCTCCTTGGTCAAGATGACGTATGAAGACCATGATTTACTGCTACTAAAGGATGTAGTGGATGAACCTTATCAGTGAGTACCTACAGTACCTGGTGCGCCTATTCTCCGGATTCCTCACCCATGGGTGCAAGGCTTGGACAAGTCTGGGTTGTTGGGGCTCATTAACATGCCTCGTTTTGGGAGATTGAAAGAAGCAAATGCATGCATCAAACAATTGTTGGCATTCTTTCATGGTGGGACACTATGGTTGAACGACCCTATTCCAGTCACAATTGACCTAATTTCCAACATTACGGGGTTACTAAAGGCCAGCAAAGATCCAATGTAGTATTTCAGAGGGCAGGATAATGACATAAAACTTTCCAAGCAGTTGAAGGAGAGATTTGGATTGCAGCACAAGGGTTGTGCCTATCGCATCGACAGTATTTCAGAGCAATCATTGCATATTTGGGCGCACATTTTGGACAGCAAGATTGTCAAGAAGAATTAGCCTATCCAATGCAATTGGAGTGTGGTTGCGTGTGCACAAAAATGCATCGAAGGGTCGAAGGGCTACAAATGAACTGGTCCCTATTTTTGTTAAACCAGTTGTTAGAAGATGTTGTCGTTTCTCAAGATAGGGAACGTAGTTTTTCCTATAGTTGGTTGTTAATTCTCATTTCTTTAGTCGCATGGATGGAGCCGTAGGACTACCAGCCAATGTCAATCGCTGCGGAAAAGGTGTGCAAAGACGCATGGTATCAGAACTTATGGTGGGTCGTGGAACCCAGTCGATAGCAGAACTGTGCTGTCCATTTTTTGGTCTATTGGGAAGCGCTATAAGTTGTGGCCAACAAGGTTCCTCATTTATCCAATGCCGCTGCATCCAAATATCAAAGGATCATTCAGTTTTCTATCAGGACTCATTCCATTTATATCCAAGCGCGAAGGGATTCCGACAAACAATGGCTGCCTATGGCCTGCAAAATCATAGATGCATAATTGGAGGCCATTGTTCAAGATTGGCCAATTGACTGGCACGAACCTGTGAGCGTGGAGGATATCTCTACAGGGCCACCAGCAAATGCCCTTGATGAGCCAATCCAAGAAGGGAAATATATCCATGACTCCGATGGAGAGTCATCAACGGAATTTGATCCAGAATCCCATCGCATGTTGGAGGAGTTACGCACTAAAAGACGCATGGAATTCAACACAGGCAGTAGCTCCCACTCGATGATGGAGAACCACTTGCAACGGCTCATCAAGGATGTCACCGACGCATCTGATGTTGTGGTGCAAGCTATGCATGTGTCCAGTTAAGAAGGGTTCACTGCAGTAAGCCTTAAGCTAGATTCTATTTTTGTTGTTGTTTCAAAAGTGACACCAGAGAAGGTTACGATGCAGGATTTCTCGACGATTAGCACCGAGCCACGGGTTAGGAACATTCAAGTTCCCCCTACTGCAATTGACGTAGGAAGCATAGAAGTGAACTCATTGCTACAGTCATTGTCGAGCATTGTTGTCAATCTCAACAAGTTACCTACCCAAGTTTTAGTGCAACTGCAGCAAGGGGTCGGCCAGGAGTTGGTTGACAAGTAGAAGGAGATTAGTGATGGGTACGTGCAGTCACAGGACGCTGCTAAGAAGTTGCAGGAGGAAGATGAAGAGCTGCGAAAGATCAAAGAGCTTCTTGCAGAAGAAAAGGAACAGGATATTGCCACATTGAAGCAAATGCAGGAGGAGCTACAGCGGAAAGCCATTGATGAAATCACTAAGTTAAAGAAGGAGCAAGACCGCCTCATTGTTGAGAAAGCGCAGCTCTGTGCTAGTTGTGGAGAGGTTGAGTAAGTTGTTGATGAGGCTTGTCAACACATCTATGAAAGCATGACAGAACTCACTAGCGTCGCCAAAGCCAAGCGACTTGGGGAGGTGATTTCCTAGCTCCAGTTAACTAATAATCTGTTGAATTCTCTTGTTTAACCCGACACACCACCTGAATAGATTGTCGAACAGAAGAATATGATAAAGGAGGTTGCAGCCCAGTTTGAAGCTATGGAGCAAGAGGCAAAGATGATCGTTGACGAAACAACACAGTTCTGGAAAAGTGTCGTTCAGGATGACCAACTGGAATAGTTGGCCAAGCAAGCACAGGAAGCTGAAGCTCAGTTGACGACACTGAAGATGTTGTTGCAAACAATGCCTCTCGTGGTTCAGATTACATGATCTGGAGAGTTGAAGGACCTGTAGCAACGATACGCCCGAGCCCAAGAATGTCAGCGCAAGCACAGCACCCAACTTGATGAATTTTAGGACCTTGGAGGGAAGTTGGCCATGAAAGAAGTTGTTGCACTGTAGGCGGTACAAGAAGGTAGGAAGATGGTGGATTTCAAGGCTGAGGATGAGTACCTACTGAAAAAGGACCTGCTAAATCATCGAGACATAGTTGAATGAGTTCAATTGTAGGCTCGAGATATATCGCAGCAATTCGAGGACTTCAACACCAAGACAACGGAGTACACCGTGTCTACCTGACGTGGCTTGAGGACGAGCCACATGACTGTGTTGGGGGCCTGTTGGCAGGGGTATTGACTAAGTGAGTTGCACAGAACCACTGAGGCTACATAAGCTCACACGCCGCTATGAAGGACCACAACAGCATTATAGGAAGATGAATAACCATTTTTGGAATTCTTTATGCAATTTTGTATTGATTGACCACATTGTGTGGATATAGGTCACTAGTTTGTTAGAAGTTAGTTAGAAGTGGACCCTGGATGTAAAGGCACAAGCCTATATATAGAGTTAGAGTTGTAATAGTAAAAGACAACTTTGGGGATAACTTATATTTTGGGTATTGATATCTTTTAGCATCTGCATCTATCGTGAGCAGTTTTTTGGCTTTGTTTGTGTCGATTGGTTTTCAGTCTCCTGTTGTGGAGAAGTATTGTATGATGTGAATCTATTGCGCAGAAGTAATATGACATGACGAATGTTTCCCTAAAGTGATATTGTTTCTTATTTGTTTCCTGTCTTTATGCTCTGCAATGACAATGATGGATTTTTATTGTATCTGTTATATGAATGAATGTTACTGCTATGATGAATGAAGTATGGTGATATGTTAACGATCTACTAGTTATGCCAATAGATCTGTGATGAATGATGTGATTCTGATAAAACTATCTCTAGAATATATGTTGATTATGAAGTTAAGTCGTTGATGCCATGCCCTCCCTTCTTACTTCTGGAAACTTGGTTTCGACAGCTCTCCCTTGACATCTCGAGTGAGACTTCATCAGCTTTATGGGTGTTTTTGGGTGGGGTCAAACCTGTCTGGTTCAGTGCTCAAGGAGATCATACTGGTTGGGCATCTATAGAGTAGGAACCCCTGTCGATGAGGCTTTGTTGGTGGGTCGCGCCAACATAAAGGACTATGAATTTATCCATGGTGTTATCACAAATTTTGGGGACATTACAGTCCTCCCTCCCCAAATTTGCTTGTCCTCAAGAAAATGAAAAGATGAATGATGAACATAATCACTCCCTCCAACATGTTGCTTCAATATTCTAGCGCACCTTTTTCTATACAATTATCTTCAAGCACACTGATGAAGAAAAATTTAGGGGAAGTAGTCATGGGCAGCATATCACCACTTCTTTGGTTCCTTAGTATATGTTTTGTAATGACTAGCATGAGAATTTTCAACCAACTAAGCATCAAGGGCCATAATGCTTCTACTGATGTACTCTAATTACAAATTGTTCATGCACTCTACCCACATATAGCTCCATCACTATCCAAACATGCACTTGGTGTGATAACCTAGTACCAATTATACCAAGATACCTAATCATATACAATACCACAAAATTCAAGATACATACTCCAATGCACCCTGCAAGTAAACCACAATTACACCCAAAGAATTATTCCCCATGTATGAATATTGGAACATGATATGACATAGATGAACTCATGTGAAGAAAGGTTGACTTTCTACATCAAGACAGAATTCAAATAGTTTCTCCAAAGATAAGAAATGCCAGGTTCCCATTGCTTTCATTGCACCCTATTAGTGATAATTCCATCCAACAAAAATCCTCAGGTAAGAGTATGGTGGGGTCCCACTTCCTCAACTGCAAGTATCCATGTGGTCGTGTCAAAGGTGGAAACTTGACATCCTAAGGAATTCCAGGATCCCACTATCTAGTGTGCATCCTCCTAATTATCATCAACACCATGAAGAAACCATCACCATGAAAGGTACTATGAAGGATAATAATAGCATCATGAATAATGATTGGATCATGCAAGTAAAATAGAAGTATGGCAACCTACAAGCTAGGCCTAAACATAGAAATATTATCTATCATAAAACACATGTTCCTAAGGTTAGGATGAATCCAAACAAGTCTCTCCAATATCCTAGGAAGGTTCTTATGTGCCTAGTGCACACAAGAATCAAATATGAAATCAATGAAGCTCAAGTGACAAGGGTGAAAATACCATTTCCAACCACAAGAATCATAGGCATCATCCAACAAACAAGGATTCCCATGATGCTCACAATGACATGATGCATCAAAAATATCTTCGAGGATGAAAGCAGGAAATACAAACATGTGCCTCCTTGTCCAACAAGGGAATGGAAATACACTCAAACCAAAAGATCCATGTGAACACATCCAATGGCTCAACTCTCTACCACAAGTAAAAGGGTGCAAGAATCCATACAAATATGTATACTTCCTCCACTGATTCCACCGTGTACAAGATAGATGTCTCATGAATAACTTATCTTGGAAGCTTGCTTGCTTGGCTGCCTTCCACCGATCATGAGCAGAAATAATTTTGCAAGAAGACTCCATGTGTGACATTTAATATTCCATCCAATCCATATGTGGATGAATGGCATCAAATGGAAGCAATATATGCCTATGATTATCCATCCAAGATTCTTCCTCAGCTATAGTAATCTTATGATCCCCCAAGCATGGAGCTAGTGCACAACTCTAATGGCCCAACTCTCTACCACCGAGTCCACTCAATGGGTGCAAGTGAATAAAGGAGGAATCAAATAATTCAAGTGGATGCCTCTATTTCTACCGGGAATGGAATCATGAATTCATCAAGTCATCATGAACACATGTGGGAGCTTCCTGCTCCTCATGTGGCACCAACAAGAAAAATCCATTTACCCGATGTTCATCCCCAAATGATGTGGTTGAATTAAAGATGTGGGGTGAATAATTATGAACAAATCTCATATATCTGTAATTCTCACCCACCAAAATTATGGCTGCATCTTCTTCATCACTGGCTGGTCCAACTAAGGTGATCTCATCTGACTCTTCCATGGAGAAGAGACTCTCTCCAAAAAACAACAGAATTTTTCTCTAGGAAAGATCAAGTTCTTAGTTCTCATCAAGCTTTTATACACATACAAAGTAGAATGCATATCATGATCCACCACCTCATGAGGTTCCTCCATATGATCAATAATCAAATAAACCTTATTAGGATGGCTAAATGGTGTGTAATAGGGCATGTGTGATCTTTGCAACTTTTCATGAAGTTGCTCTATCTCCTTCTTGGACTCTTGGAGTGCACATTGAGTGCTCTTCAAGGAATATTGGGTGGTCATAAAATATTGTGTGAGCTTGAAAATCTCTTCTTCATCCTTCAAGGATGCACCATGAAAGAACTCAACAAGATCAAGAAAACAGTCTCTATTAGAAAATAAAATGGAGAAAATTTCCTTTGATTCTTGTCATGGCCTTTTGAAACTTCTCTATGTATTCCATGGAATATTGCTCCTCCAACTTCCAACTGAGATTTGTGGTCAATGCATGGGTGCCATGGAGAGTGTGTAGGGCCTCTTTGATCTTTCACTCACTCATATTCAGTGGCCCTAGAAGAAAATGAAGTTATGGCATATGAACCTCTTCTTCTTCCCTCTTTCTTGGATCAACTCCATGAAACTAAAGTGATGATGTGAAAGTTGATCTTGGTTCTTTTGAGCTGCTACAAGGTATTCACCTTCATGATCAAGGAAACTTAAACTTTCAACAACTTCATCAATGTGTATCTCTATGCCACCTACATAGATATGTGAGTACCCCTAAATAGATACTCCATTATAGCTCAAGATTCCATCAGTAGATGCTTCACAAGAACTTGAGCACCCATCAGTAGTTACTCCATTATCCATATCTAGAATTTCATCTATCTCTAGATGATCATCAACAGCATAAGTGGTGGATTCATTATTTTCATGTGATGTACAACCCCCATCAATGAGGATTGTCTCCTTGTTTTCTTCTAACTCATACTCCTCTTCATGGAACTTTTCTTGTCCATTGCAGTCACTTTGTAGTGACTTCCTCTCTCTGTAATTGTCCTTCATTTTACATCCCTCGTATTCAAGTGAAATATTTTCATCCTCCAATGGATCATGTGGCTGCAAGTAGACATGGATACTACAAAAATTAGAACTCTTATCATAATTGTGCTTGATATTTTCCTCTTCCTTTCTTGGAGAGATGGAGTGACTTGATTCCTCCTTACAGTGGCTAGTACAATAGGTATCCACCTATGCATCTACTTTGGTTCCATTTGGTTCTACTAACCCCACTTATTTGCACACACTATCAATCATATGTGCAATCCTTACTTCATTTGCTTGGAAGTAGGGGTCCTTGAACAGCTTCTTCATCTCAAGGTAGTATTAATCTCGGAAAGAAAAGAACTCCCTTATCTCTTCTTTTAAAGCATAGTATTCCATGAAATACTGGAAGGATTCCTTAGAGTTATTTCCAATGAAAATTTTACCAACAACACTTGTGTATTTCTTTCATATGACTTCATCATAAGTTGGAAGGCAGAATTCATCAACATCATCCCTAATGAATCTACCTCAGGAACTAATAGATGAGGGCTCTTCATAACCTTCTTCTTCGATCACAAAAGGTACTAACATCATGATGAAAAAATTATTCAAATAATAATTATTTCCACACATGTGGAGGAAAGAGCTTTGAAACCGCTATAATGAACCTAAATCATATTTAAGGCTCACTAACTCTATTACACAATTTTTCAAATAAACTAGCTAACAAGCAGGGAAATTTGCAAGTTGAATGAGTGAATAGAATGGGGTTTAGGTAATATCAACAATGCAATGGGAAATGTATTGAATTTTTAGGTTCCTAAGCACAATGTGTTAGGCCCTTTTAGTTTTTGAACATCATCAAGGATGAAGTCTACTACCAAGCTCCTGGGAGTCCCATCATATGCTTACTAGAACCCTCACAATACAGTCGCCAATCAACCAATGGTTATGAAATGGATTAAGGAGACATTTGAAACTTTTTTATGAATATATGTATCATTATTTTCAGGTTTATACATATCAGAAATATTCTAGAAGGATTCTGAAGGTCGCATTAGTAAAACTAGCTCTTAGGAAATCTCAAGGGGTGTGTATTCTATTCTTCTCAAACAGGTGAAGGGGGATAGAAATTTTGTGTTTCGGACATTATATACTGATATGCATGTGTTAATAATATATCAGAACAAAAATGACATGAATTTGTGACTGTGAGGCTGATTTATGCATTAAACTGTAAGACTAGTCAAAACTAGGTGCAAATATAGACAAGATTGGATTAAACCATGTAAAACTCATTCATACTGATTCATATTGTTATTAAAATTGCATAGAATATTATTAACATCAATAAAATCCATTGTACATCAAAATAACTCTCTGGAATGTATTACAGAGCATTCTTTAGCAAGATACATTAATACAATGCATTGAGAATCTACAATCAATGAAAAACTAGGAGATTCGAACCCTCAGACGTCTTCAATAATTGGGGAAATTTAGGATCTGATAGGTTCACCTGAAATATGTCATTAATGGCTGAAATACACTAATTCCCACTCATGACTCCAACTCCAATGCTAGAAAACAAGAGAATCTCAACTAGAACTTCAAGATTTGAAAGGGAGACTCCCATTATCTGCACGGGGATTTGAATTGACTGAACGAGGAATTCAAGACATACAAAATTAATCCATTTATGTTTTCACCAACTTCATTAATAAGGAAGTATCATAACTGCTAAGGGGCACATCACCCAAAGCTCAGTTGAGACACATCTCTCAACCACTAAGTAGCAAAGTTCTCATGACAAAATTACAATGACCAAAAGTTGTGAGAGGGGTGTGATATCATTATTTTATAGGAAACGTGGCCTATAGGTCGAATTCACTCTTCATGTGGCCCACTTTCCTCAACCAATGCACCCTCATGAGTGAAATTAGGACTTTCATGATTTTCCGCTGACATGCATTTTTTCTTCATTTGGAAACTATGCCCTCTTTCTTTTAGACTGACTTGCCTTTTATCATTTTTGGAAAGTGGTCCCTCATGATTTTAGGTTGACTTGCATTTATCCTTTTTGGAAAGTGCTCCCTCCAAAATTTGTCTGCTTTTCATCCTGACATATTTTATGCACTTGCCTACTTTGTGCGCTGCTTTTTTGGATGACTCCTTTTTATGCTAGTTTCTATATTTTTTTTGACTTTATGGATCTTTCTTTATTTTCCCCTAGTTTCCATTTAAAGTGACAACTTATTGGTTCCACAAGGCCCCAATCGCCACCTTATCCCTACATTCACTTAGCACAATTTTTAAATTAAACTCATAATAAAAATAAATTAAATATTTCTAGTCCTAAGTTTGGCAAATTTAAATACTATGGGTAATTACTTTATCAAAATGACCCCTTATTAATTAATTTATTATTCCATCAGGAATCATGGGATTCTAAAGTACTATGGGGTTTTACATGATGTTATCACAAAGTTTTGGGACATTAATGAGGATGTTGTAAATGGACAACTGGTCATTGAGCAATCACTAGATCCAAATTGTGAAATATGGTTGGGTAGGTAAATTGGTGATATTTATCAAGATTCAGATGCTAGTACTCTTTGGTGTTACAAAGTAGAGGTGCAATGGTGGAATCCAATAGGAGCATCAAGGATATTAAGGTCTTGCAAAAAAACTACTTAAATAGAAAGCAACATTGGGTTTTTGGTAAAGAAGAAAATATGACAATCGATGTAATTATCATCATATGGGCATGGTAACCATGTCTAGGATGGACAGGAAAAATAATTAGAATAAAAGAGAAGGGCCTTGTAATAGTTAAGGTGTAATGAAATAAGATGGGTCATAATGTGGAGAGTGGAATCGATGTTCATATAGATATATTTTGGTGGGTTATTAGCCAAAGAAATTTATGTTTTTTTAACAATCGAGTCTTTGTTTCTATTTCTAAAAATTATGGAGATAGCTAAAAATAGATCGGTTGAAAGGATCGATCGATATTTTTTGTCTAGTACTACACTATTGGTTGAAAGGATCGGTCGATCTTTTTTGTCTGCTACACTGTTGGTCGAAAGGATCGACATATATTTTGATTTTACTACATTGTCATGATAGTATAGTGTACAGACTAAACCATTTTTCTATGATATTTATATTGTCCATTTTAAACAATATTCTTCGAAAGGATCGGAAGATCCTTCTTTTATTTTAGAATTGATTTATATTAACTTGAGTCAGACAATAATAACTTTTAAAATTTTCTCATTGAAAATTTCATGGAGATTGTTTGACAACACTTCTATATAATGGTGTTATCATCTAGTTTATACCTTGAAACACTAGCTAAATAAATATATGTCATGGATCATCGATCATGTCTGATAAGAAGTAGAGTTGCATAAAAAGTGTAGTGTATATACAATTGTACAATTTTACTAATGATTTATGTCATGATTAAATATGGTAAATGTAGTGATGAAATCCTTTATGAATATGTGGTTTTGTACTGGTAGTTATGAAATCCTTCTAGTTGTGTACTAATAAACATACAATTTTGAACCCACCAAAACCCTTCCATAGATTTCTAGCATCTCCCAAAAGTGCAAGGTTAAAATTACCCTTGTAAAAATATTTAAAATTATATTTTTTCACTACCAATTAAGAATGACATAAATAATAACATATCAAAGGAAGGACAACTTTTTGAAGTACATGTCATTGTGGATTTCAATGTACAAAGTGTGCTTCTAATCAGATTATCCTTCTTGGAGAGTGATTCATGCACTTCTTCAACTGGTGGTCCTTCAATCCACAGAGCCAACAATGGTACTAAATAGAATTGGATTAGAAATTTGCATACTGAACAGTGTGAAAATATGATTCACATCAAGATCTAGGAGCTAAGGGGATCTTCACAACTCAATAAATTCGTAATCTATGCATAAAATAAGTGAAAAGATAAAAATTAACAGATAGGAATGGTGCCAATAACTGAGTTTATTATCATTGTCCAACATGTAAATATGTATGGAACATGTTTATAATACAATAGGAGAAAATATTTATCCTTTGGAAGTAAATTGGATGCATACATGTGGCATTCTTAGATTGGACCTCAAACCTCCCTAGGTTGACTGATGAGCTCCCAAACCACCTCAAACAGTCACGAATGGTTGTGTGAACGTGGCTGAAGAATGATAGGACATAAATGAGGGTAGGATAGTTGTGGTGGTGGTGTGCATGGGAGAGTGGGAGTGGCTCTAAACATCAATGAATGGTCCAAAAGAGCTAAAAACACCCAAATACCATGAATGGGCGCCTCTGGTCAACCTGTTTCCTTATTTTAAGGAGTGGGAGTGCACCAAGGACTAAAAATTCATAAATGAGGGTGCATGTCTCTCTAGTATGATAAAATATGGGCGCCTAGGTGCATTAATGAGTCCAAAACACTGGAGGACCTTGCTTGACCAATATAACTAAGGTTTGGACCATATGACATAAGTACAAAACAAATGAAAATGTGTGATAGGTGTATGTGACCATGGTACTAGGTGGTATAATTCTCTAACACCCCCCATTAAGCCTGAATTAGTGTAACCACATAAAAAATTGAGGCCTTTAAAATTAAGGCTCAAGTCACCTCTTACATAAATGCATTTGTCCATATAACCAAGGTAAGGAGGAAAACCTCATGGAAACAAAATCTCCCCTTAAAAATGGACATGGAGAAAAATATGAAAGTGAATATCAGGAATCACCATATGTCACCCACTCCAAGAAGTGATCTCAGATAGGTGAATGTCTTCTCTGTGATGCTCTTGGTGAAGATGTCAACAATTTTCTCTGCATATGGTAAATAATACAATGATATCACCTACTCATGCACCAAGCTCCTAATGTAGTGCATGTGTATCTCTATGTGCTTAGTCCTATGTCTCTGTATTGGATTAGTGGAAATATTTATTGCACTTTTATTGTCACAACAAATGACAATGGGTGAATCAAATGAAAATCCAAGCTGTCCAAGAATACCTTGCAACCACACACATTGTGTAGCTGCATTCACTGCTCCTCTGTACTCAGACTCAGATTATGAAAAGGATATAGTGTGTTGTTTCTTAATTTACCATCATATGGTACCATTTTCAAGAATGAATACATAACTTGAAGTGGACTTTATGTCAATGGAATCTCCATCCCAATCAGAATTAGTAAATCCAACTAGTTCTAGTGGAGAACTAGCAGCATAGTGTACCTTGAATTGTTTGGTTCCTTACACATAATGTAAGATATTTTTTGCACTCTTCCAATGGATCTCATGAGTCTCTTGTATATATATTTCAATAGCACCTACTACATAAGAAAAATTAGGTCGAGAGTGTGTGAGATACAACAAGCTCCCAACTAGTTTCCTATACAATGAGTTGTCCACCAATGGAGATGAACCAAAATCACCTAGTTTCACTCCCGAAAGGAAGCGACCCTTGGTTGCCTTACATTCAACCATTTTGAACTTCAATAACATTTTTGCAACATACTTTGATTGGCTGACTTTGATCCCTGCATCAGATTGCTCAATTTTCAAGCCAAGAAATCGTTTCAACATCCCATGGTCAGTCATAGAAAACTCACTATGCAAAGAAGACTTAATTGATCCTATATCATCAATGAAACTTCCAGTGAGCAAAATATCATCAACATATAGCACTATGACCTGAAATAAATCACTTACATGCTTCAAATATACATTAGGATCATATTTCCATCTCTCAAAGCCTAGTGAAAGAACAAAGATGTCCATCTTGGCATACCAAGCCCGAAGGACTTGTTTGAGGCCATAGAGAGACTTCTTCAACCTGAAAATAAGTGAAGGATCATGAATGAAACCTTCAGGATACTACATATAAATATCATAATGAAGGTCACCATGAATAAAATCACTCTTCACATCCATGTATTGATCCTCACATCACTTAGATGCAGCAATGGCCAAAACTAGCCTGATAGGATCCATGTTTGCAACCGGTGTGAATGTATATGTATAGTCCAATCCTTGGAGTTGAGAGAAGACTTTGGAAACCAACCTATCCTTTTACTTGATATCAGAACCATCTTCATCCACCTTTCTCCTATAGACCCACTTACATTGCACTAATTTCCTCTTGGAAGGTAGAGGAACAAACTCCCAAGTTTCATTGTCTTGCAAAGACTTGAACTCTTGTTGCATGGATGCTTGCCACCTTGGGTCAAGTGATAATTATTGATATCTCTGAGGATAATATCAAACAATCATAAAGTATCTCTCTGAAATATTTAATTCACAAGTATATAAAGCATTGTGAAATTGAGATCTAGTCTTCCTAGAATCAAGTGGATCTCCGACAACATCACCAAATGCTTGTATGGTTTTCTCAGCCCATTTTGGCCTTATGGGTGATTCATGATATGAATGCACGTCATAATCATAATAATAAATATCAAAATCAGAAAAATCACAGAAATAATCATCACTTACATCGTCATGGAGTGGAGGATGCAAGCATTCCCCCTTGACTAGTTTGATCTCCTGCATGGGCTCTTCTTCGAACTATACACTCCTTTCAATGAATGTTTTATGAGATGAGGGATAAACTATATTGTATCCCAACCATAATGGACTCCTTTATTTGAGGTTTCAAGGCCTTTCTCTTCTCGGGAGGAATTCTAGCCCAAGCCTTTGAGCCAAAAACCCTCAAATGAGAAACATTGGGCTTGTGACCACTCCAAGCCTCAAATGGAGTTTTCCCTTCCAATTCTTTGTGTGGAGATATGTTTTGAACTTATGAAGCACAATTTATGGCTTCATCCCATAACTTAGGTGACAAATCCTTATCCTCCATCATGCATGTTTCCATCTCTTTCAGAGCTCCATTCTTGAGCTCTCCAACACCATTTTAATGCGGTGTGTAGGGAACAGAATGTTGCATCTGAATGCCACTTTCATGAAATAGCTATTGTAAGTTATTGTTAACATAATCCTTTCCATTATCGGTCCTAAGAACCTTTACTTTATTCCCACTCATGTTCTCAACTAAAGCTTTGAACACTTTGAAGTCTCAAAAACTTCATATTTTTTCTTGAGAAAATACACCCAGCAATACCTTGAGAAATCATCTATGAAAGTCAACACATACCTTGAATTCCCATGTGAGGGTGTGGGAAGAGGCCCTATTAGATATGAATGGATCAGATCAATCAATTGGACATCCCTCTTTTCCTTTCCTTTATCATATTTGTGTTGATCATGTTTCCCCACTATGCACCCTTTGCAAGTGCATTTCAAAAACTTGATGGTAGGAATCCCTTCAACCATGATTTCCTTACTTAGTACTTGAAGGTACCTGTAATTGAGATGTCCAAATATCTCATGCCACAATTTGCTGGTATCATTGGCATGTTACAGGAGCGCATTCCCTCGGGAGTAGGAAGGAAGTGAGAGAACTTATACATTCTCGAATCATGGTCAACAAAACCCACATCATTTTGAGTAAATGTTACTCTCTTGGTTGTACCTGTGTGTGTCATTTAATAGACAAAGATTAGTTTCACTGCAAAATCGGGAACAAAGAACACATTATTGAATTACCCATTATCTAGATCGATCCTGTCAAACCCTTTGGTTGGGATCTCAGAGTCATCACCCATGAGGATGGATGGACCACTGTAAGGATGTATGGATGAGAATGAATATTGCTGGAATCCACGTGCCTTGAGAAACTTGAATCTATGATGAAGGAAAAATATCCTGAATATTCAACAACCAAAGCATGGCATCTATCCTTGTTCTTTGAGCTTGAACCTTCCTCTTTATTCCTTGCGCCTTCTGGTAGTGGGATGTTGTTCTTCTCAAGGAATTGAGCCATCATGTCAATGGTTTTCTTCATGCATGCACTCTCTGAATTCCAACCTTTGTGACAATAAGTGTATTTTTCTTCTCTTGCTTCTTCTTCTCTTTGTCCTTGCTAGGATTCAAACCCCCATATGATGATTTGTGCTTCTCCTCCTTCTTCTCTTACTTCTTTGAATCCCTGGATTTCTTCTTTCCTTTGGCTTGATTCAAAACACCTGAAGCAAGGG
The DNA here is from genome assembly GCA_001517045.1 of Pseudotsuga menziesii. NCBI lineage: Eukaryota > Viridiplantae > Streptophyta > Pinopsida > Pinales > Pinaceae > Pseudotsuga > Pseudotsuga menziesii. Next base: position 987,466 of record LPNX010629086.1, read on the forward strand.
CTTGATCCTTGGTGGATTTGATGGTACCCATTTGCACCAATTTGTCTTGTTCTTGAGTCAAAGACTCCATGAAGTCCTCCAGTGAAGGCATTCTCCAGTTTTGAACTGTCATCTTGCCCGAGTGGAATGTGGAGACAAACACTAAATACTTAGGGCCTAGATTCGAAAGAATGGACAATATCAGTTGCTCCTCTTTCTTCTCAATTCAACATTGTTTTAGCTGAAGCACCAACGATTTGAACTTTGTGAAGAAATCGTGGATTGTCTCAACATGATTTGGGCTCAATGAGATCAATTCATTTTCAAGTTGGTGTCCTCCCAACTCATCAGTCTTCTGAAACAGTGACTCGAGCTCGAGCCAGACTTCGTTGGGTGTGGTAATATTTTCTACATGGAAGAGAAGGTCCCTCAAAATACGGATACAAATTATCTGGAATTCCTCATCCAATCTATTGAAGTACTTTGATTTTTCCACAATAGAGTTAGGCTCGTTCCCAGTCCCCATGGTGACTCTATAGAGGCCTTTCGACCTCACTTGGATCACTATTTTGGGATTTCATTCAAAATAATTAAATGGGGTAAGTAAGACATGATTCTGATCTATTTATTCTTGTGCACTGGGTGACAAAGACATTGGAACTACCTGCAATGCAAACACTTGATTTTTTCTGGAAAAGACCCTAGATAACAACTCAAAATATCTGAATTCAATTTGAAGCTACAAATAGATCTGATACCATGTGAAAATATGATTCGTAGAAATATCTAGGAGCTAAATGAATCCTCACAACTCAAGAAATTCATAATCTATGCAGAAAAACAGTGAAAAGAGCAAAATTAACACATATGAATGGTGCCAATAACTGAGTTTATTATCACTAAACAGCATGTAAATATGTCTGGAACATGTTTATAATACAATGGGAGAAAATTTTTATCCTTTGGAGGCAAATTGGATGCATACATGTGGCAAGCTTATATTGGACGTCAAACCCCCGTAGGTGGACCAACGAGCTCCCAAACCACCTCAAACAGTCACGAATGGTTGTGTGAATGTGGATGAAGCATGCTAGGACATAAATGAGGGGTATTCTAGGTTTTTTGTAGTGCATGGGTGAGTGGGAGTGTCTCTAGGAATAAATAAATGGTCCAAAAGAGCCAAAAACACCCAAATACCAAGTATGGGCACCTCTGGTCAACCAGTTTCCCTGTTTTAAGGAGTGGGTGTGCACCAAGGACTAACAGTAATAAATGAGGGTGGATGTCTCTCCATAATGATCAAATATGGGCACCTGGGTGCATTAATGAATCCAAAACACTAAAGGACCTTTCTTGACCAACATAACCAAGGTTTGGACCATATGACATAACTACAAAAAAATAAAAAAGTGTCCTAGGTGTATGTGACCATGGTACTATATGGTATAATGTTCTAACAAACAACATCAGTATTTAGATTCTCTTTCAATTGATTCAAAAAGAAAACACTAAATGATGGAAAAAAAAATTCCTACCAAGAAGAGGTTAGTCGGTCTGGTCCAATAATTGATGTTTCATCTTTAGAATCGGTGTTACAAAGGATTTCATTCTATTAGGAAATTGATGTATCCATACTCAACAGGAGACCAAATTCCTAGAAACAATGAGTAGAGCATCAACGACCCTAAGAATCAAGGATGAAGCACGGGCATTGGACCCAAACAAGGAAACAACTTAGTTATGGCTTACAGGGAATCACTTTATCAATATCCAACAAGATTTAGTAGTGGTATTGACAAGGTGATATGTGGCAAGAATCCCAGAGGCAGTCCATGGTATTAGAACATTGAGATTTCTGAAAATGTTCAACTACCGTGGGTCTTGGTATTCCTACCGAGGATGGAGCATGAAAATGTTCAACTAACACGAATGGGGCTTGGGACTGATCAATAGGGTGCTCTATAGAGAATTAGCTAGCATATCATATAACAAAAAGGAAAACATACAGGGGAATATTGAACTATCTGTATGGATTCAGTAAGACAATGCATGGGAAAAATGACTATGGGTAACAAGGGATGTTATGTCTCCTTTTTATAGGTAGGTAAACAATGATGGGTGTCCTTATGCAAGGTAAGGATCATATATGAAATTATACATCGAGGTGCAAGTACAAGATACGGATCTTCATGATGGCCCTCACACAAGTTGGAGATTACGGTTTAGGGAATCAAGCGTGTGAGAAGTGAATAACGATGAGGGATCCATCATATGGATGGGACAACTAGGTTGTGGTATACATGGGATGGTTGATCTTTCCAAGATGTCACATGGACTGAGCTGGAATGGTTGCGTTTTCACACAACTTATATAATTGATGGATTCTTTGAATCTAGGTATCTTGATGTTTCATTTATTTTGATTCAATGTTGTTCTAAATTTTGGAATGCACGTGTTTATATCTTGATGTTTCTAATTTTTTTATTCGATGTTTTTTTTATGTTTTCATTTTATTTAGGACCCATGTGTTTCAAATTTTAGAAACCATGTGTTGCTAATTTCTATTTCGAGGTTTCTAATTTTTTTATTCAATGTATTTATTTTTATGTTTTATTTTTTTGAATCCTTGTGTGTTTCATTTCAGAATCCATGTGTGGAATATATGAAGTGTTATGTGTGGAATATATAAAATAAATTGTTTGGATTAAGTGAATTGTTTTGTGTTGAATAGATCTTAAAAATATGAGTGGATTAATTTAAGTGTTAAGGAATATAATATGAAGTGTTGAGTTTTAATTTATACATTGTTTATTCCTCTTCAAACTGCATATTCTATATTTCTCCTATATCATATTAATGTATGGCTTGGAAATACAAGTTCTTTTTATCAATAGTGACATGCTACCAAGGAATCCTTAAAATATTGTCTAGGAGGCACACTATTATAGACATTGTTAAGTATACTATGGATATTGAATATAATAAACATTGGACTAATCAGATTCAAAGATCGCAACTTTGAAAAAGAAAAATGCACTTTTCGAATTGAAATTCACACTTTATGAATACAAAAGTGCACTCTTAGGGTTAGGAAGTACTAAAAAAACACATTATTCGAATAGAAGAAAATTACAATTTTGAAACCCAATATTGCCACTTTTAGAACCTAATTTTGCACTTTAGAAAGGTTTATATTGACACTTTGAACAACTAAATTCACACTACTTAAGTCTAGATTTTTCCTAAAAAGTCCATGTTTAATGAAATAGGCCTTTTGTAGTGAAATATACAATTATGTTGTTGATATGTTATTATATTAAGTTGAATCAAATTATGAAGATATGATTGTAGTGAGCATACGAGCATGGGAAGAGTTTCTACCATTAATAAGAACCCTATGATAAAATATTGATAGACTTGAGTTGATGTTTTTGCTCAAATTTGTTTGTGATGGATTTGTGTCCAATTGCTTTGCCTTACTAGATTTATCTCTTAGTAGGGTGGGATTTCTTATAAGAATATTAGCAGAGATATGAAGAGTTCCCATTATAGTGTCAAATCTAAAAATGAAACAACAAATCTAGTGTAAGTGTTTTCCGTAAGAAGATGCACATAAGACAAGTGAGCATTGGTAGAGGATCCTAAGTGATTTTGCAACACTTCAATTGGTGTCATCTTTCATGGAAAAAATTATGTTTGGGTTGGATCATTTGTCACTATTTGGGGCACATTTTGGCATTGTGTAGAGAGCCAGGGAGAGTCAAGTAGGTAGACATTTTTCCCTTGTCACCTCATATACCATCTCAAGGTTAGTATTTGCAATCGTTTCTTGTAGTTGGAAGGAAAATTAGTCTTGGAAAACCATTTCACATGTTCATATGTTCACAAAATAAAGCATTGGACTTATTGTTATGTTTCTTCTATTTTTAATGGCATTCAAACAAAAAGTTGTTTAGTTTATATGCATGTTGTTCAAAGTCAGTTTAATGGATAAATAAGATGGATTGTATTATATATATTAGTGAAATATAATGCATATACATATTTAATTCCATGTTCAGTTTAAATAGAAATATGGTAGGGAGCTATTGAGAGCTCCAATTTGAACTTTTACTTCATGAATTTTCTATCAAGAAGAAGATTTTTTTAGTTGGTACCTTAATGTCAAGAAGGTGAAGGGGAAGTGCATTGTAAGTTGTCCTTTATATAGCCATCAAATCAACAAATTAGTATTTGTACAAGTATCTTCCACATCATATTGTGAGAAGGCCATATAAATTAATATAAGCACAATACAATCTTATAATAGTTGTTGATTGCTTCAACAGCGATTACCATCATACATTGCAAGAAGGCAATGGCCATGTAGAAGAAAACACATGTTCTTTGATTGGGTATAGATAAACTTTGATTTACCATCATCAATTAACTATTATTGACAAGCACTATGGAGATTGATGGATAGCCAATGCAAGAAGAGTACAATGTTCCATTCCTAGACGAGTGTAAAAGAAGGTAATAAAGTGCACTTAATTTAGTTGTTGCAAACTTTTAGTCTCTAATGTATGAAGGCATGGGATGCCAACATCTCATATGTACTATGGCATGTCTATAATTGCATTATACACAATCTAACATGCACTTTATCTTTTGAAGTGTTCCTTGCATTCCTTTTGAGTGTTCCATTATCCATTGTTGGACTCGTTCCATAAACGACATTGGTCAAGGTCATTGCATATAGGTAAGTTATAAAATTTGTCATTGTACATCAAAAAATTCATAAACAAGTTGAAAATGTTTTTCAAAAAAAATTTAAAGCACAGAGCTAGGCATGATCAACACTAGTTATCAAATTTGAAGGGTTCCTTTTAATTTCATATTAAAGGGTATATATCTACCAAACCCTTTATCTTTGAAAATTTGAAAAAATAATTATACTTTAATTGAAAAAAGAAAATTAATTATACATTTCATAAAAAAATGCCTAATAAATATGTATACTTTCAAATTTTAATAATGTTAAAAAATAGCTAATGAAAATTTTGTAATTTCAATTAAACTATAAATTAAACTATAGGAGTAACGTATGCCCAGCTTTGAGCACTGTCTGTATAGCATAAACACTCCACAGCTTCAGTAACAGGTTCTATTTTGAATGAACATGATGATGATTTGCCTATGTGTTTTATGAATTGTTTTTCTGATAATTTTATTATGCATATGGTCCATTAAATCCCATTGCACTAATTCTTATTGTGAAATACAATTATCCTTATATTTTCTAGATACAGAGGCAGTTTCACTTCTTGACTTTATGATCATAGTAACCTTGATATTGAACTTTGTGTTGATTTTATGTTATGCAGCTCCTGTTTGATTCTCTTGTAGCTCTAATTGACCTACCAGCCTATTTCTTCAATAATGTTTTGACTTTCTTATAGATCTTATATTATTCCAGCATATATCATTTATAATTGTGTGATCTGTACAAACAGCCTTGATTTTATACTAGCCTATTTCATTGATAGTTGTGTGACTTTTCCAATAGCTTTAATTATATATCAGCTTGATTCTTAGTTTGATTTCATTGATTTGTACATTTGAGAACAAGATTTCCTTAAGCTTGAACCCCTGTAGTCGAGGTTCAACTTTAGGGATAACAGAACCCATATTGGACACATAGTGAACTAAAAGCAATGTTACCCTAAGAAACAAGTGGTACACCCTAGAAAACATCAAAGCAAATTCTTCCCAAGTGTTAGGGTAGTTATTAGGCACTAACTAGTACTGTACTTTATTTGTTGTACAAGATAGAATCTTCGGTGCAAAATGTACATTACAATGGCCAGTGATGGAATTTGATGGTTAAAATGATCATCATGGGGTATTTTTTGTAAATCGTCTTTTATGAAAGATAAATTTATCATTTAAACATAATTTTGAAGGGTAATAAAATTTTTAAAATGTTATTATATTACTATTATTACTACTAAAACTTTATTATAAATTACTATTAATAATATTAATATTTTTATCTTATTATTATAAAAAATTATACTTTCAACTTTTCAAATTTCAACCATATTTTCAATAAAAAGAAAAAGATTAAGTTAGTATCCATGCCTTTCTATTTTGTAAGTTTCCTTGATTTTTCAAGAAAGCAGAAAATGTCATTTAACAATGATTTTTCTATTATTTTTTATTTTTTATTATTATTGCAATTAGCAACTACATGGTACAAATTTCAGTGTTGAATGCTCAACTAAATGATTTGAAAGTTGGGAGTTGGAAGTTGGAAGCCCTTGCCACTTAGACACAGTCTTGAAAAGCATTATCAAAGGTACTGTTTGTAGAATTTTTTTGGTTTAGATTTCGAGAATTGTTTAAAAATCTATTATTTCGAAGAAATGTTATAAAACATTTCCTTGTATTTTTTATAGTGATTTCTACCATGATTTCTGTAATGTATATAGATTTAGACTCAAAGAGTATTGATTAATTTTCCAACTCTATTAAAATTCAATTGAAAATCTCTATATTGAATTGACTATTAATTTATGCAAGTACTAAATAAGGAGTTGAAGACATGAAATCTCTGTGTAACATTTCGAATGAAAATGGCCTCTAAATTTGTAGAATTAACGATACTGAAATTCATCATATTTTTTCTTTATAAAAATTCAATTGTAAAAACTTAAATCAATTATATTTTTTAGATGATTACTTTTAGAGGATTTGTCATACACTTACTGCCAAAAACAACTTAGTTGCAGGTAATTCTGTATCTTTAAGTTTTTGGACCAGTGTTCATTGGTGAAAAAATTAAAATTGTCCTTATTTTAAAGACTGCGTTTAATTTGTATGCCATCTATTTGGTAATGGGATCAAACTACCCATCTCCTAAACACAAATGTTTCCATACTTGAGCTTTTGAATTCCCCCCTTCACTTCCAGAATCTGTCAATGGTAGCTCAGGTGTACTGTGGATTCATATCGAGACTTACTCCCTAATTGTTCCTTGGATCTAAAGAGGTGCATATGGAGTCAATTTCTCATACAGTTTAAGTTATATTTTTAATTAATATTAATTTAGTACATAATATAAAATCAACATAATAAAGTTAATCTACCATGATAAATATTAATGATGATCATTTTTCTTATTTTAATATAAAAATGTTAAAAAAATTAATAAATAGTAATTATTGAATGATAAATTTTTAACAAACCTTCAATGTTGAAGGGTAAATTTTAAACAAAACGTTTCATGAAGGGCAATATAAAATGCCAAATAATTTTATGGATAGAATAAAAACCAAATTCCAACAGTGGCCAACGTTGAAATGGATTAGTGGCAAATTGAGGTTATGTCATGGGTTTGCTAATATCTAGTTCCATAATTTTGTCACAAAGTTTGATTATGTTAATAGATTTGCCATATTAGCTTGGTATGGTGTCCTTTTCCAATAAACACATGGTCCAAAATAATATGATGGAATGTCTTCCTCTTATATATGTCTTTGGTTCACAAGAGTTGTACAATTATAATGAAAAGCATTTTCATATATTTTTTATTTTTTATTGAAAACATACAAATATTTTTAATTATAACTTCTTTTTGTAAAGTCCATTTCCGTATATTTTTTATTTTTTATTTAAAATATATAAATATTTTTAATTATAACTTCCCTTTGTAAAGTCCACATCTTAAAGAAAAAGATAAAACACATTAATGTCATTTCAAAGTTTTCCATTTTCCAAGACCAATAGGAAGATAACACAAACATAGTAAATAAAAATGTATATCCACTAACTTTTCTAAGAATAAAATCAACACCTAATATTTAAAGGGAAAAGCAACACGTTTATAGTGAAAAGTAATATACATGCACCCTTATACGGTGGACCAATTATAGCCATTATTGGCTATAAAGTAGTATATACTTTGAAATAGATGTATCGTGAAAAGTAAAATACATACGTCCTTGTAACGTGGAACATTTGTAGCCGTTATTGCATAAAGTAAAATTTGAAAAGAGATATCAGAATAATTATGTATATTTCCTTTTTCAACGTTGTGTTTTTAAATATTTAAATTTGTTAAAAAAATTATGTAAAGTTCTTATCATGAAAAATACATTGAAAGAGATCGACATACTAGGTTTTATTTTTAGAATAAGTGATATTATATTATATTAATTATGGGTTTATAATTGGAATAATTAGATTATTTAATGTTTAATGCAATGAATGTGTTAAGTGAACTATTTAAAATTATGACAAATTGGTTAGTTGTAACTATATTCATGGGATGTGATTTATAATTTAATGATTTATACTATATAAATAATTCCAAAATAATGATATATTACAACTCTGATTAGGAGTTTACAAAAGGAAAGTCAATTAGATCAATTTTATATGGGAATATTTGTCGTCACTTCTTTTGCTATGTTTTTTAATTTCATTATGGGTACAAGGTGTCCCCAATGGCCATGAAACTATGTTGTGGTATTCAATTTCCCTTAAAGGGTTTTGTTGTTGTAAGTTGTGTGGTAAAGGGTTTTCTTGTAGGTTATGGTAATTGAAAATTTACAATGGAGAACATGTAGTGGAAAATCTATAATGAAGAATCCTATTAAATGGGAAATTCTTCAGTAAAGCTACCAATTAATCTCATAATGATTAAAATGGAAGAAAAGCAAAATGGTAAGGGGATTCAACATGGTGCTTGTTGAACCTTCGTAATATTGAGTAAGAACTGGTCCATGGATTAACATAAGTGGAATGCTACCTCCAATTCCCTGTATGTTCTCCTTTTATTATCTAGACATAATTGGTGGGAAGGATTAATTTGTATGAACAAATAGATATGATTATTCTTATTTAATGTTGAAGTAGGAAAATCTTTTAAAGGTTGAAGTAATGCGAATGAAAAATGTTGATAGAAGACCTAACATAACTTTGTCCACCAAATTTCACCACTTTTGCTAGAAGTCCGCTTGTGTTCAATTCCTCTCATATATGTAAAAATTTGTTGCTTCACCAATAGCAAGCTTAGGAGGTGTGGTAGTTATATTTTCTTTTACAACTTTGTTTAATATATTATATTTCATTTTTTTGGGGCTAAAATTGATTTTACTAAAACAAATAGTTACATATAAAGCAAAATTTGTCGGCCCAAAGGGAAAGTTGACCACAAGTAAAACAATAGTTTGTTAATAACACCATTAAAAGTCTTAACTAAGTTTTTCAACATACTAAGTAATCCTACAGACCTGTTAACAAAACTATGATAACTAAAAATATAACCATGACAACAACCTTAACTATCATGTTGACTCGTCATCACATATGGTAACGAGAGGAACCTCACAAGAAGGAGGTTTATCCTCGAGAATATAATCTTATCTTGTTGTATCCTTGATCAAGAAATTCAACTTCTACTGCATCCCATCCATTTGCAAGAGAAGCTCATTATGTTCCTATTTGGTGTTAAGGAGAACCTTGTCGAGCATGGATTTGGTGGTCAAGTGGAGTGCTAAGGTCTTGTAGTATTGTGTGTCCCATATCTTCCTTAAACCAACATCATCTACCCAAGGCTGCATCTCCTCTATGATTACCTCTATGTCCATTACCTTATGCTCCTCCTTCACCCAATCTTCCACCCTTGAAATCTAAGCACAGATTCTAAAGGGAATGGCCTAGTAGTATAAATTCTCCATATCTAGTGCCTCATGTTGCGCTCTTGTTGGGTCTCGACTTCCCCTCCCACAACAAATTCTTCCCCCACACCTCCATCATGCCATCACTTCCAATTAAGGTCTATTCCCACAAGTTGACTATGGAACCATCCTATAGCCAAAACCATGGAGGGGTGGTTGCAAGATGAGCCAAATCCCCCTGAAAACACAATTGAAGATGTATCCTTAGGAACAACACAACCTCCCAAACAACTCAGAATGACTAGTTCATAGTATGCATATGTTTCTAAATCCCAATTCGAGTCGAGTTTAATAGAGTTCCCTTTCGACATAGGCAATTGTTGACATTCAACACCCATTGCGGATTACATAGAGGCTACATCATTCCCATAACATAATTTTCCTCCCCAAACTACACCCACTCAATTACCAGATAAAATATATCCTTTTTTGGGTACCCACCAACTGTTTCGACGCTTAATATCGTGCAGTTTAAACCCAAGAGGGAACATGGCAACCATCCCTCCCTCTCCTTGCTATTAATCTGCATACATGTATCCCTTACTAAGTGGTGGCTCCTGGTCGCAAGTGGCGCATGTGGGGTACAATCACTAAGTCGTCTTTCAAAAATTACACCCCATTCGAGAAATATTTCATTTTAAAGTTGGAACCGAGGCTAATATCTGATTTCATGTATGGGGCTATGGTTCGCTACTACTTGAAGGTACATGACCCCAGCGTTGCAACCTTACTCACCAATAGCAAGTTAAAAAATAGTAGTAGTTATATTTCCTTTTACAACTTTGTTTTATATATTATATTTTGTTTTTAACTTGCAGTTGATGCTAATATCCAATTTCATGTATTGGGCTATCTAAGTTAAAATATCTCATTGTTTTTGAACAAGGAAAATTTTACGGGCAAAATTTAGTCCATGGGCTAGTTTTTGACCTTTTTTTTTCAAAAAAGATTCATCCAAATTCCATGAGATAATTTTTTTTACTCTAAAAATTACTAAAATTGTCCAAAAACTATATAAAGTGCTTAGAAATTTGAATATCTTTTTTTAAAATCGTCAAACATTTTATGGTTGCAACTTTAAGAATTAGTAAGATTTGCTAAGATTTCTACACTTTAAGAAAATTATGGATCCTTAAAACATTCCCTATTTTGGAATAGGACCTAACATTACCTAACATTACTTGTTGCACAAAGAGTAGCGAGGTGCAACCCACAATCCCAATATGGGGGAGGTGCTCTACAACCCAATATCTCAATATGGGGGAGATGTTCTCATATTGTCTAAGCTCATCTTCTTCAAACACAAAAAAATTATTAAATAAAAAATTAGATCAATTAAATTTATCGAGTAAGTGCTTTGAATAAAAATCCACTTTCATAAATTGTACTAAATCCATTATATATATATATATATATATATATATATATATATATTGCATACCATAATTAAAATATACTAAGAATCAACCCTTTTTAAATAGCTAAAAGTAAATGACTTTTTTGGGGTCCTAAATTCTAATAAGAATCATATTAAAAAATAAAGAATAAAACATAAAACGTTAGCCTTCTTATTTGACCTATGTTTTTCATCTGCCGATAAGGATGAGACAAGTTTTTGAAATTTGGGTGAACTACGACCTATGTTTTTCATCTACTGATAAGGATGAGACAAGTTTTTATTTGAGAATTTGATGAACTACAACCTATGTACCACCTATGTTTTTTCATCTACCTATAAGGATGAGACAAGTAGCTAGATGAATGGAGAATGGATAACTGCTAGCAATGCATGGATAACTGATGAATTGATAATGTGAGATAAAAATAAAAAGAATATAAAAAATAATTAAATGGATAACCTGTAGTTGATGAATGGATAACAACCGTTCAATGTGAGATAAATAGAAAATGAATATTAAAAATAACGGATAGTTGATAAATAGATAATTTGAAAAAAAACGATGATAACAACTATTTAATCCCTATCAACATGATTCAACCACATAACCACAAACTATGTCTGAAAAATGTCGGTGATAACAAATATTTAATGTGTGGACATATCCAACACAACCGTGTAGATGTGCTAGTTATTAAAATAATAATATAAATTTGTTTAATGCCAATACGATGGAGACTCACCGCCTAGCACCGGCTATTATAACTCTCCACGGCATTCAACAAAATGTCCCATCGGTTAGAACCAAGACAAAGCTCTGGAGTCTCCATATGTCCCTGACATGACACGACAAAGAGCCAAGACAAATATCTCTATGTTCATGAGATGACACGCAACAAGCCTCGACAAACATCTCCATATGACCCTGAGTGACACGACAATGAGCCAAGATAGACCTCTCCATATGTTCATGAAATGACACAACAATTCAGATATGTATGGCGGTCATTACACAGTGCGACGTCGACATGTCACGAGGACCCAGCCAATAACCTTAAATCAGGCGTATTTTTGCATTTTTGGATCAACCGACAACAGACAAATGACAGCTGAAGGTCTCATTTGGTTTTTTACCGCCAGGTGTCCAGCGGAAACTACATTGGCGGCCACACTACAACGGGAAGTCACTTTAGTCTTTACTTTGATCTTGGGTCATCTTGCCCTGCCGTCACAAAACGTAATAAACGGACTTGGCAACCGTCAAACGCTCTAATGGTGCCAACGCGCCGTTGGTCCCGTCACGACTGGAATTCATTGGTTGGAAGTCTTATTTGGCTTATTTATTAAAAATTTATGTCTGCTTTTTATCTGTCGCACTGGCATTCAACACTGCACGACATAGAATTTTCAAACTAAATGCCGTAATGTGAACATCATATAGCATTAAATTTTAAACTAAATATCATTATTGAAGAAGATGACATTTCGATTTTGCTGTAAGAGCTTTTGGTGCTACATTTTACGTCTGTACATCGATACATCTCTCTTTACAACAATACCCAACTAACATTAAATCTTGGCACTATTAGGCCTCGGAAGTCTCTAGATGTACAGAAAATGAAAATAGACAAGATCCGTGGTAAATTTACAAGCTGTAATATAACAGTAGTTGCCGAGACCTGCAAACATTAAATGCAAATTCTTACAAAATGGACACCACCGCTGAAACATGAGTTCAGCTCGAAGGGATTAACGATCGCTGGCCTTGGAGGCGCATTTCCCGCTGGAATTTAACAATAAACTCCTCGAATTTCCTGTTGAGTTCTTCGTCCACAACATCTGCCTCCTCCGGCGCTCCATCATTTGACGCTGCTTCTTCCGAATTCCGTCTGCGCTGAGCCGTCTGCTCAGAATCCGACCGTCGTAGTTTCCGGTCATTCTGTCGCGCCGTCCTCTTCACGATCTCGGATTTGCTCCGACCGTATTTGGCCTGCGAACTACCCTGAACCGTCGCTTCCCTGGCAACGGTCTTTTCCTTTGTCAAATCCGACTGGGAATTAACAGAAACGTAGTATTTTCGGGCGGCTTTGCTCTTTCGCAGGAACTCGTCGTACAAATCCGCACCTCCGTCGGAAGGATTCAGTAATCCGGAGTTGGCCGCCAGGCTCATTATGATAACATTGCTCAACAAAAACAGAAATCGCTCATTCGAACAGAAATGCCAAATCTCTGGTATCTTCACCAGACAAACTTCGCGGACAGATGGCAAAATTGCTTTTAAATCAAATAATGAAAAGCAAATAATCACAGGAACGCTGAAGAGCACAAAATAGCGCATGGATTTCTTCCATTGATGAAATCGCTTGAATCTTTTTACCGCCTCCAGCTTTTCTACAGTCACGGGATCCAATATTTCTGCCATTTCCGAAGCTCCTATTTATGCAAACTCTAAATTTATCACCACACACACAAAAAGAAAAAGCTAAGCGCTTACCAGCAGATTTTATAGCCTCCGTTCCGCTTTACCCAAGAGAAATTGGAGAAGAAAATTTCCTGAATCGATGAAGAAATCGCAGAAATGGATGAAGAGTGTTCAAGAGCCGGAAACCACGAATGGAAGCGTAACTCATTCGACAGAACAAAGAGGCCTCGGGGTCCGCGGATTTAAAGGAGGTGAAAGCTAATTATTTAATCTTTTAATTCATAATTAGAGAATGATAATCTATTGTCTTAACTATAAGCACATTATGATTTTAATTCAAAGGTTGGAGCTCTAAAGAGGCAGTGGACCCCACTTCTTCCCTCCAAAAGTTAGATCACAACGAAAGAGGATAGAGATTTGTATTGTAGTGTAACGTTAGGGTGGGGTAAAGTGGAGTAGAAGGGCCTAGATCACCCACGTCTTTATATATTTACTTTGATAGTGCTCGCTATAGAGAAAGCAATGCTCTCTTTTACTTTGATCTAATCTTTATTAATGTAGAATTATTATTACATTAATGGTTATTATGATTATTATGTATATGTTTGAGATGGAGAATAGTAAAAAGATTGATAATTTTTTATTAAAATATATTATGTTTAAAAGAGTAATAAAATACTCGAAATTAATATGTGTTAAAATCAACGATAGAAAAAATGAAATTAAAAAGGTACAAAATAGTTTGACAAATAAATTATAGAATTCTAAGAAATTTAGCTAATTAAAAAACATATGTATATCAATAAATAATATAAGAAAATAAAATAAAAAACACTAAAAAAAATTTAAAATTTATGATAAGATCAAAGTGTAAAACTATCTATATCATAGATTAATAAATAATATAAGAAAATAAAATAAAAAACACTAAAATAAATTAAAATTTATGATAAGATCAAAGTGTAAAACTATTTATATTTTATGATGAATAAAAATTTATGATAAGATCAAAGTGTAAAACTATCTATATCTTGTAGAAAATATATAATAATATATTTAAGAACAAATTTAATATGCAAGAGGAAGTTAAGAATAACCCAAGGAATTATTGAACAAAAGGTTACATTAAATATGTATAAATGGGAAAATAGATATTAAGTAGCACGTTTGGCAACGCTAGACAACATACTTACAAATCAAGAGAAACCAAACTTACATAAAAAAAAATTAATTATCCATATTTTAAAAGAATCTAATAAAAAATATAATAAAATTCATTATGAAAATAATGCTAATAAGAAGTAAACAATTGAGAATAACATCATTATGATACCCATCCTTTAAATGGAGTAATCATTCGATAATGTAGGAATGGATAAAAAATCATAAAAACCAAGTAAAAATAATGAAAAAAATTATTAAATATATACCAATAGAAAGAATAACTCTTAAGTATGTCTTTCTCCTATACTTTACAACATACTCATAATAAATATAAAAAACAAATTTACATTTATTTGAAAAAAAATTATAAAAAAATTAATACAAAAAATTACATCTACTTAAAAAAATTAATTATAAAATACTGATTGAAATATATATATATAATAAGCTTTACTATTACTTGATATTTTTTTTACTATATCTTGAAATAAAAATGATTTATGACATAGTACAGAAGGAATATGGCATAGTACACAAGGAACATGGCAGCATATGCAATAAAAAAAATAATGCAATGACCAATTGCTTCCGAGAAAAGCAACTTCAATCCCCTTTAACCTTCTACCTAAAAAAACCAATGTGGAGAATGTGGGAGCTGTAACTTACATATAATAAAAATAACTTCGCAATATTAGTGATGTATCCAGCTTGCAATGGAATAAATAAGAGGAAATGGGCATAGATAATAGGGTAAAGTGATGGTGATGAAATGCACTTCACCACATTGTATCATAAAAATATTCATGCTGTGGAAAAAGGAAGCTCCTCGGGAAATTTAAAATCTTTGCAAAGAGATTTCAATATCACATCACAGAGATTAAATTATTACAAAAACCCCTGTTAGATACTATTGCCTCTTTTATGTGAAAGCTTCTTTGATCTGCGTAGAGTTCAATTATTTGAACCAAAACGACATGGGATTGATTCCCACAAAGTTGGGATAATAATTTATTGAGTTGGTTGTATTTTTTTATTATATTTTATATATTAAAGTAAATATTCTAAGGGAAGTTCATAATTTTCAAAGTACAATTTAGGAAAGTAAATATGATTTTTTTTAAAGGGTTACATCTAATAGTTAAGAATAATGAGTAATTCATTATTAATTAAGGTTTAAATTTTATTTGGAATCTTAAGCGAATTATAGGGTCATTATGAGATAGTGGCTGAATGTGTCAAGTATGCATAGCACTATTACATGCTCACAGAAGTAGACCAAAGACAATCTCATCTTCTCCTCAAGGCTTACCAAATGATACATTAACTTGGTTTCTTCAGGTAGCCATTGGGACACTAAAGGTAATAGTCAAATGAGTGAGGCAATCATAGCAATACCTGAGCACACATATGTGCATGAAATTCCACCATCATGTTCTCCTATAGGCTTGCCAAAATTTTAGAAGAATTAAAATAATTATCAACTAATATCAAAAGTGAGACTGGTTCGCTGCGTGAGCTGAGATGACGACTTGGGATGGATCCCCCCTCAGATCCAAGCTCGGAGGAACACAGAGGACTTCTCGACGCAACCTTTAGGGCTCTTGTGGCCTCCACGCCACCCCCTCCCCCTTCTGCATCTGATGCAGATGATGGGTTTTTCAAGCAGGAAGATGCCCCCATAATTCAAATCATGTCGGTTGCTTCAAGGATGAAAGCAATTACTTTGAGTTAATGGGGTTTGATCGGACAGTTTACCGGGATTTGGCCATCGCTAAAGAAAATGGACTTTTGGGTTAAAAAAAATGGATGTCATTGATCTTCAGGGGCTTACAACATTGTTTATGCGGAAAAGGCTTCTTCACCTTTCTGTTCGAAAACAAGGACGATAGAGACCTCATATTCAGAAGTGGGCCTTACTTCATGGGCCCTTGGGGGTTATATCTAAATCGATGGAGTTATCCTTTGATCTAGAAAAGGATGTGCCTTCCGCGGTTCCATTTTGGGTTTGCCTTCCCCATCTCCCTTTACATTGTTGGAATGATGAAACCCTCAAGGAAATAGGAAACTCTCTTGACAAATACATTGACAAGGAAGAACCGAAAGGCCCTCTTTTCTCTTGCGCAAGGATCTGTGTAGAGGTGGATCTAGAGAAGGGACTACTTGAAATTATTATTCTTTGCATGGATGGTTGGGAGCATGTGCAAAAGGTTGATTACGAGCAACTGCGTTTTAAATGTTGTTGATGTAATTGTAACTTCGGAATGTATTCACTTGTATTTCTTATGTATTGTACCCCAATGTTTATTCCATGAAGTGTTTGTAATGTAATTGAGTCATGTCATGCCCCGATGTTTCGATCGGGAGTTTCTATAATGTAAACAAGTCATGTCAAGTCAAGGTGGGTAACCCTCCTATTATTCAAGGGTTAAAGTCCCTGCAGTTCCGGGGCCCTAGGGTTGTTAGACTTGCCTAGTGAAGTCGGCCCTAGTGAATTATTGAAGTTGGGAATTAGTATAAATAGAGAGTCAGTCTCTCTATTTATCACACACTCAGTTGTAGTGCATAGCTGAGGAAGAAGAAGTTGTTGGGGCTAGAAAGAAAGAGGCTACTACTGTCAGGAGATCATCTTACTGTTTTGGGTTTTACTTTTGGTGCTGATTATATCTCTGAGGAAGTTGTGGGGTTTTCTCCATTTATGGTTTCCTTGACGAAAAACACTGTGTTCATTGTCTCTTGTGTTTGATTGTTGTGCTTGTTATTCTCTCAGTTAAAAGATCCTAATATAATGCTAGCTTAATGTTAAAAATCTAACATGGTATCAGAGTTAACCTGAGAAGAAGACACTGTGCAGCAGCGGGAACTAGGGATTCATACTTTTTGGATCTCTCTCCATAGATTTTCAACAAAAAAGGTTGGGCTTACTCTCCTCCCTAGGGTGCATCTTTCTGTCAAAACAGAATCTGATTCTAAGCTTTTTCAGTTTTGGACCCGACACTGTTGTCGAAAATTAGGGATTTCCACAGAAGTGGAATTTTTTAGTGAACCCAGGCTTGGATTGATCTCCTCCCCAAAATCGAAGTTTAGAGATCAAGCTCAAAGCATTTGGTTTGACAGAACTCCAGGAAAGTCAAACCCTAATCTGCTCCTGAACCAGCACTGCAGAAATTCAGCCCCAAATCCAGATTTGACATCTTGACCCGATAAGATCTAAATCTTTTGTATTTCCATTTGAGGTTCTCAGTTAAGATGTCTCATCATACCAATCTTGATGAAAAGCTTGAGGGAGCTGATAACTTCCGAGCCTGGAAGTATAGGATCTCCCTGGTCCTGGAAGAAAATGAGTTGGACTCCTACATCAATGAGGAGGTTCCAGTTCCAGAGAAAGATGAGTCTAAGGCCTTACATAAGAAGAAGTTGGTTATGGGAAGGAGGATTATTGCTGATTCAATCAAGGATCACCTCATACCACAAGTGTCCTCCCTCAAGACACCTAAAGCTATGTTTGATTCCCTAACCAAACTATTTGAAGAGAAGAACATAAACCGGAATATGACTCTAAGGAACTAGTTGAAGAATGTAAAGATCAAGAATGAGGAGACCATCCAGTCATACTTCGCAAGGGTCTCCCAGATCAAAGAACAACTTGAAGCAGTAGATGAAAAAGTGGAGAATGCAAAAATTGTGATGACAACCTTTAATGGTCTCCCTAGGTCATGGGATTCTTTCATCCAAGGAATTTGTGCTAGGAAGAAGCTAATTAAGTTCAGTAGACTGTGGGAAGAATGTTCACAAGAAGAAGCTCGAATAGCAGCTCGAGGAGAAAAGATGGGAAGTGAAGATCAAGCTCTCACTGTACACTCCAAGAAAGGCAGAAGGGAAAATCATCATCACCAATGTAAGCATTCTCATCAGAAAAATAATTTTGTAAGAAGGGATCCATCCAAACTTAGATGTTATACATGTGATGAAAGAGGACACTTTGCTAGAATTTGTCCCATGAATAAGAGTGGATCCAAGAAGAAGAATAAATCCAAAAGAAGACATCGTGCTCACACTACTGAGGATGATGATCCTCCCAGGAAGAAAGTAAAACAAGAAAGTGAAGACTCTTCAAGTGATGAAGAATATGTTCTGATCTCCACTCTCACGGGAACTGTCACACATGGAAGCAAAGATTGGCTTATTGATAGTGGGGCTTCCAAACACATGAAAGGATTCAAGGAATATTTTGAGAAACTATCCGAACATAATTCACCCCATAAGGTGAAACTTGGGGATGACTTCCAATATCCCATAAAAGGTAGTGGTGAATCCTCCTACAAGCTAGACTCTAGAAATTCTATGAAAATGAAGGAAGTCTTGTTTGTACCAGGACTAAAGAAGAATATTCTCTCCATATCGGCACTAGATGCAAAAGGCATGAGGGTTTCATTTGTACATGGCCAAGTCCTCATGTGGCCAAGAGGAAAGACTATTGATGATGAAATAGTAATTGGAGAACAAGAAGGAGGATTATACAAATTGAAGGGCCATCCAGAACAAGCTTTGGTCCATGATACAGTAGAGTTAAATGAACTTTGGCATAGAAGGCTTGCACATGTGCACTACAGAGCACTACCACTTGCAAGCAAAGTTGTTGAAGGTCTTCCAAAAATTCAAGCAAAACATGAAGCATTCTGCAAAGTATGTGCGAAAGGAAAGAACACAAAGAAGACATTTCCAAGTAGCGAAAGCAAAGCAAAAGGAATCTTGGAAATCATTCACTCCGATGTATGCGGTCCAATGTCATCCAATTCTTTAAGCGAGTATGTATACTATGTTTCTTTTATTGATGATTATTCTAGGAAGACACGGATATACTTTATGAAGAACAAAGATGAAGTTTTCAGCAAGTTCAAGGAATCCAAAGCCTTGATCGAGAACCACACAGAAAAGAAGATCAAGACCTTTCAATCAGATAATGGCGGAGAATTCACATCAAATGAATTCAAAGAGTTATGCAAAGAGTTAGGGATTAAGAGGGAGTTATCCACTCCATATAATCCACAACAGAATGGGGTTGCAAAAAGGAAGAATAGAACTATCATGGAAGCTGCAAAAGCAATGCTTCATGATCAAGATCTTCCCATTCATCTATGGGAATAGGCTACTAGAACAGTGGTGTATGTACAGAACCGTACTCCACACAGAGTACTCAAGAACAAGACACCTAAAGAAGTCTTTTTCGGCAAGAAACCAGAAGTTAGCATCTCAGTATATTCGGCTGTCTAGTGTACATACACATTCCAAAAGAAAAGAGGAAAAAGTTAGATCCTCCAGGAAAGAAGGGTATATTTGTGGGATACTCTGAAAGCTCGAAGGATTACAAAATATACTTCCTAGGATTCAAGAAGATCAACATTAGCAGGGATGTAACATTTGACAAAGACTCGGCTTAAAACAAATCTATAAAGAGAACTGTTGAAGATCCTAAAGAATCAGAAGCACCCATAATTCATGACACAACCATGAACGAAGAAAGTCAAGAAGAAGATCAAGAATTTGAAGAACCTCAAGAACCTGTAGATCCACCTTAGGAGAAGAATCCTCACAAGAGGAAACCTGCTTGGGTACAAGAAGCTATCCAAGGTGCGGAAAGATATGGGCCTCCAGAAGAGAATCACATAGAAAGAAAGAGGACCAGGTTCTGCTCCAGATATGTAGCTGTATTGTGTGAATTTATCAAAAAAGAACCTTCCAACTATGAAGAAGCGGCAGAATGGAAAGAATAGAAGGATGCTATGATCGAAGAGTATCAATCAATCATGAAGAATGATGTTTGGGATGTTGTCCCAAGACCAGAAGGAAAGTTGGTTGTAACTTCCAAATGGATCCACAAGATCAAGCATTCTGCAGATGGCAGCATAGAGAAATATAAAGCAAGATTCGTGGCTCATGGCTTCTCACAAAAAGAAGGAATAGATTATGAAGAAACCTTTGCACCTATAGCCAGATACACTTCCATCAGATCAGTACTTGCTTTGGTTGCAGTGATGAAATGGAAGATACACCAAATGGATGTCAAGATTGCTTTCTTGAATGGTGTAGTGGAAGAGGAAGTGTATGTAGAGCAGCCACTCAGCTTTGGGACACATGACAGGGAGTCTCATGTGTGTAGATCGAAGAAAGCCCTGTACAGTTTGAAACAGGCACCCATGACATGTATGGAAGAATTGATGGCTTTCTATCTAGTTTGGCCTTTACCAAAAGTAAAGCAGATTCCAACCTTTACTACAAGGTTGAATATGGCAACCCAGTGATGATCCTATTATATGTAGATGATCTGTTTGTAATAGGTATGGATGGATTGATTGCTGATACGAAGAGGAAGCTTGTTTCCAAGTTCGAAATGAAGGACTTGGGTATGATGTGCTATTTTCTAGACATGGAGGTGTGGCAGAATGCGGATGGAATCTCCCTCGGACAAGGGAAGTATGCAGTAGAGATCTTGAAGAGATTCGAGATGATGGAATGCAAGACCATGACCACACCTATGGCATCGAACTTAAAGCTATTGAGTGATGCTTCATCAAAAGCGGTTGATGCTATGATGTATCGTCAGACAATTGGGTCCTTGATGTACCTGATGAACATGAGACCAGATATTTGTTTTGCTGTGAACACCTTGAGCCAGTTCCCGACAGATCCGAGACATGTTCACTTGATTGCTGTCAAGCATATTCTAAGATACCTAAGGGGTACAGTTGATTATGGGCTCAAGTATGAGACAAATCAAAAGATTAACCTGGAGGGTTATGTTGAATCAGATTGGGCAAGCAGTGCCATCGATAGGAAGAGCACTTCAGGGTGTTGCTTTAGTATGGGATCAGGTGTGATCTCTTGGTTTAGCAAAAAGCAATCCTGTATGGCACTAAGTACAGCTGAAGCAAAGAATGTCGCAGCTTGTTCAGCTAGTTGTGAGGAAGTATGGTTGAGGAAGCTACTTTCTGATTTATTTGATCTCCAGTTGGATGCTACTTGTATACATTGCGACAACCAGAGTTGTGTGAAGTTGTCGGATAACCTGGTGTTCCATGACAAGTCGAAGCATATCGAGATCAAGTATCACTATATCAGGGATATGGTGTATAGGGGAGTAGTGAAGCTCCAGTATGTTGCGACAGACGAACATATAGCTGATGTGTTGACAAAGCCATTATCGAGAGTGAAGTTTGAGTACTTCAGGGAGAAGCTTGGTGTTCTCCAGATCGAGGTTCCCTACAAGGGGAAGTGATGAGTCCGTGAGCCATTCTGACAAGGTGAGAGGATCGGTTCCTTCCATGGTCAAATGTAAGGGCTAAGCCATTCTGTCATGGTGAGAGAATTGGTTCCTTCCATGTCAGATGTGAGTGCTGAGCCATTCTGATGTGACTGTAGGATTAGTTCCTACATGATCAGATATAAGTGCTAAATTCCATTCTTGGAATGGAGGCGCCTGGTCAGTTACCAAGAAAGCTCAGTCTAGGACTGAGGGCCATTCTGATGTGACTATAGGATTGGTTCCTACATGATCATATGTGAGTGCAGAGCCATTCTAAGGCGATTGTAGGATTGGTTCCTACAATGATCAGATGTAAGTGCAGAGCCATTTTGAGGCGATTGTAGGATTGGTTCCTACAATGATTAAATGTAAGTGCAGAGCCCTTTTGGCATGGAGGATTGGTTCCTCGCATGGTTGAATGTAAGTGCTAGGCCTTTCTAAAATTGGTTGTCAGATGTGAGTGATGGGCCTTTCTAACAGGGTTGTGGGATGTGTTCCCACATGGTCAGATGTGAGTGTTGGGCATGCCTTTCTGATATGATTATAGGATTGGTTCCTACATGATCAGATATAAGTGCTGGGTGGTCCATTCTAACTTAGGGTCAGCTATAAGTGCTGGAAAAGACCTACATGGAGGCTAGGCCTACAACCAGCATGAAAAAGGGCTGGCTCTATAGAACTTCCTATGACGAGAAGAATCAAGAGACAGCACCCGTGATGATGATCCAACAGAGATTTTCCAAAACCAGAGATGATCTAGATCCAGTGATGATGATCCAGATCGAGTGATGATCCAGATCCAATGATGATGATCCAGATCAGGTTATGATATAGATCCAGATGAAGATGACTTGAAGATGAATATGACTTGAAGATGACGAGGACTTGATGATGATCCAGATGATACAGAGAAGAAGACTTGTGCTGATAAATTGTGTCGAGAGAATAACTTCCTAGTTAAGAGGGAGTGTCGATGTAATTGTAACTTTAGAATGTATTCACTTGTATTTCTTATGTATTGTACCCCGATGTTTATTCCGGGAAGTGTTTGTAATGTAATTGAGTCATGTCATGCCCCGATGTTCCGATCGGGAGTTTCTATAATGTAAACAAGTCATGTCAAGTCAAGGTGGGTAACCCTCCTATTGTTCAAGGGGTAAAGTCCCCGCAGTTCCGGGGCCCTAGGGTTGTTAGACTCACCTAGTGAATTCGGCCCTAGTGAGTTATTTTCAAGTCAGGAATTTGTATAAATAGAGAGTGATTCTCTCTATTTATCACACACTCACTCACACTTAGTTGTAGTGCATAGCTGAGGGAGAAGAAGTTGCTGGAGCTAGAAAGAAAGAGGCTACTGCTGTCGGGAGATCATCTTATTGTTTTGGGGTTTTACTTTTGGTGCCGATTCTATCTCTGAGGAAGTTGTAGAGTTTTCTCCATTTATGGTTTCCTCAAGGAAAAACACTGTGTTCATTGTCTCTTGTGTTTGATTGTTGTGCTTGTTATTCTCTCAGTTAAAGATCTTAATATAATGCTAGCTTAAATATTAAAATCTAACAGAGAGGACATCTTTGGAATATCATCTTCATGATCTCCCATAGTGTGTGAATCAAAGTGAGAAGTAGTCCACCTGGATTTTCTTTTTCTCTCTCCCAAAGGAGGAGGAGATGTGGAAGGTGAAAGTCCTGCCTAAACGATGAGAATGGTGAAGCACCGTGTCTGAATCCACAATGACTCAAAAAATGAAAAGACTCGATCTAATTACGCAAACCCTAGGAAAACTAGCATGCACAGAGCATACACCTATAAAATGTAAAGCCAAATTGCAAGCAAACAAGGGTAGGATATGTGAGCTCCTGAATGAAGCAGGTATGTCTCACCTAGGAGAGGCTTGAGACTCCCATACACAACAAGCGAAGGTTCATAACCAATTATAGTGGCCCTCAGCTTCAACGCATATAGAGGATGTGTTGTCCGGCCCCTACCTGGCCAGGACACCTGCAGAATAACCTTTGCGAAGTACCCCCTCAATAACCTAGGTAAGGAAACTAAGGTCACCTCAATATAATGAATGCTCAAGCGGACATTCGCAGGCGGGATTGACCATATGGTCAGGGTAGCAAAGCTCGAAACTCTCGAAAGAGCCCCCAGATATGAATATAATCATGGAAATATCTCTGGTGCTACTCAGTTACAACCAGGGGTCATCCCAATCATAACCGCTCACACTGCCTCGTGCTTTACTCCCTTGTAAGAGGAGGATCCTGGGAGCACTAATTATATAAAGGAATTTCACACTCTCACCTGGACAGACACATATATGTTTCATTTAGTGGTCTTGGAGAATTTACTCACAATGAACTATTCCAAGACCCTAAAACCTAGTCTTATTGGTGCACCCTATAAAAGAAAAGAGTGTAATTCATTTTATTATGCGTTGATTTTAATTGGATTATTACTCAAAGGGAAAATGGTCATGTAATTAATGATGTTATGATGCAACAAGAAGTAAAATGCACACCTAACAATTAATGCAAATGCACTGCGTCAAATGAAGAACAGGGCATGCTACTATGTGAAGTGCAAAAATTTTCCTTCAAATGAATATACAATCATTCCTATATGAAAATCTGACTAATATTCTCCAAGCAATCCTAATGCAAGTACCATGTTAATGCAAACAATGCATAATGATGCAAAAAGAAAATGTTTTTGTATTTTTTGAATTAAATGAGATAAAAAGAAAAAGTATGACTCTACCACCGTCTACAAGCACTATCAGACAACACCCAAGTGAAGCACCAAGGTAAAAGAGACCTAATGCACTAATCCCAAAACAAACAAAAATAGAAAATGAAATGACAAGATCATTTTCAAAAATTTAAACTAACAAGCGTCTCTGGTCAGAAACAGGGGTGTATGCAGACTCCAGAAGCATCCAAGAAGACTCAGCAATAATCCAAAATCACCCAAAAACACTTAATCTTCCCCAAAAAGGAAAAAATCAAGGCATACGTGACTATTCTCAGTAAATCCACGTATATACATGGCTATTCTAGGAAAACCCACATGTACACGCGATTGTGAAAGCAAAACCCGCGTACCGAAAGAAAAAGAGATAAAAAGAAGGAAAACAGACAAGCTGAGACAAAATTTACTCCTGTAAGACACTACTGGGCAAACATGCCCCCAGACCCGACTCAGAAACAGAGAAATCAAATAAATTCAAGAACATTGAATGCTGACAAAACCCCCAAAGGAAATGACTAGGAAGTCCCCAGTATGGTCACCAATTCTGTTACGGAGAAAACTTCCTATGGCTTGGGGTATACCACAACAGACAGAGAAACCGCAGAAATCAATCCCTTCCCAATATGCAAGAGAAATAAAACATCTAACACTAAAGGATCTTGAAACATACCTTATTCCAGATGGTTGATGTAGATCCTCGTTGAGCTTTTTCCAATCCCGCTTGTGTTAACAATTTTCTCTCTCAACAACAGTAAACAAGACAAGCATGCTACATAATGGTGTTAGACCTACTCTAGCATATATAATCAATAATGTATAAGTAATTAAAAGCACCCATGGATTCATCATTCATTTAAATGCACATCATTGGATAGGAAAAGATACTTTAACATAAATAAGAGATTACATGAATGGCAAACTTTGTCGGCACATCTGCAAGCTAGAGAAAAGGAGTCCTCCACCTAGCCCTCCACCACCTCAATCCTCCATCTCTCGATAGCAATCTCACAAGCAAAGGCAAGCTTGGGAAGAACACCAAGTGCTCCAAGGGACAAAGGGATGTAGACTCGAGTATAAGCAAGCTACGACAACAATGGACTATAGTTTTCTTGCTCTTCAATTCTCCCCCTTCAATGTATCCAAAGGGTTCCTTATATAGTGCTTCACTGGGGTAATGGAAGGTCAAATCCGAGTGATCTCGAGGAATATGGAAGGCCAGGAGACAAGTGACTCAGATCCACATCAAGGAAAACTCCAAAAATATTTGGCCTTTTGCACAAATCCCGATGTACACGGGTTTAAGGGTTATATCCACGTGTATATGTGAGAAAGGGTTTAAAAGTCATGTACAACAAATAATGAGTGTTTTTAGGGATGATCTTGGAAACATCAAAGGTACAAAAATGGTCCATGAGGTCTAAAGAGTATGCAGAGGGACAGGGAAGGCCATAAATGTGTGATCTACCATGTGTGGTAAAATTATCTGTAACACAAGGTGTTCTTTTAGTTGGAGAGCCTCGGCTGGGAATTCCACTGCTCTTAATTTTTCATGGTAGGGTAACTCCAATCATAATGGTAAGGATGTTCATTACATTAGAACATATTTTCGGTGCCAGTGAGGCTGAGGCAAGAATGTTCATCACATTAGATGGACCTCCTGAAACTGTTGAGGGAATTGCAGTCCTAATAAAGTATAAACCCCCATGGGAGTTGTGCCTAGAATTTCTTGTCCAATGCGTATCCCTCCAAAACCTCTAGACATGGTCATTCTCTCCATAATCTCAGCACATGGTGACCATTGCTAGAGGCAACCTATTGGAGCGAATGCTCATTCGGGAGGAGAGGAGGTTGAAGGCCTTTGTCATCATCTTTGTGAATTCCACTTTCCAACTTTAGCTCGGGTGATGACGAATCCATGGAGGTGTTGTGTCGTATGACCTGTAGGAGGACCCTCCTCCTAGGATAAGAGAAGCACAAGATTGACAAGCCTCCTCAAGGACTTGTTACTATAAAGAACAGTGTGTTCCTTCCCCAAGTACCTGCAAATAATAGTCTTACCAGGACAGGGAAGGACGGGGTGGAGAGTTGAACACAGAAGGAACACAAACCTTCCTTCCAACTGTGGAAACAGGCAGAACAGTGCCATTGAGCACAGAATGAACAAAAATGGACCAGAAAGGAAAAGATACGTTGCATATCCAACAGGAGAAGAAATAACTCAAATCCAGTCAGCAGCCAGCTACCACAGACATCTTGATCTGTCATTTTCAACACAAGCGAGCCTAAAACTAAAGACGTTGCACAACGTTTTAAGACCAACATGCGCATCGCTCCATAATGTTTTCTTTTGTGTGTGCTAATTATGATGAATGCACCACGTCCGAGGTTGTTAAGTTTTTTTTTATCGAGATTGTAACTAACTTCTATCCCTGTTTCAAGGTTAGTCTCGAGGGCTAGAAGACCTATGTAAAATCCTTTAATAGTGGCCAGGGAAGCCTTAGGAGACCTATAGGTGATTCTCCCAATGCCTAAAAGGAAATATATAGGTGATACTCCCACATAATGTTGAAATTGTATTGATAATAAGGATCTATACCTCAAAGCTCAGCTATGATGCCAATAGCATCAGATGATCTTGGCGTCCTCTATGCTTTACACAAATATTTCTCATAAATTAGTTGTTACACCATCAATCGGGTATACTTATGGTTGTAATAAATATGCTATAATTAAATTTGTTGTAATCAAATACTTTCAATATTGTTCATTACATTACCTTCCCGTGGTCAATAGTTATCCCGCAATCAACTTATTTCCTTCAACAAATGTGCAATAAAATCATTTCATAAAATAGACAAGTACAAATATACTTAAAATGAAGAAATGAACACGTTATAATCAATGAAATGACAATAAGACATCTAATTGACAAATTCGTTATGGTGATAACTTACAAATATGCATTAGAGAACAATACAAATTTTCATTATATTTATTTCCATTGCAAAGACCTGCACATATCATGCCAAAATGGTATGTTCATATAAGCCATTGATAGAAATGTAAAAAAAGGCATAACATATATGAAATGGTAAGAAAATGAAATGAAAATACCTGAATGAGCTTCTCTTGGTTTCAAGAATATCTTATTCGCTACTAAACAGGGCCAACCACGTGAAGGTTGAAGCTCATATGGTCCCCCCCCCTCACATCACTCTCAATTCCCCACACCCAACCTATCTACTATTAAAATAAATGAAAGTTACATAACAGAATAAAACAGATAAGATCCATGCATAAACAGTAGCAGAAAAAGAAATATATGCATTAAAGGTAAATCCAAGTAATAATCTAAGATATAAATTTTCACAGATACAACTTAAATGACAACTGATAAATAAATCATGCATGTTTCTTAATGAACAACATCCAACCCTGTTCCTTCACAATCTTGTCGAACATAATCCATGCCACCATCACCTATAGCTTCATCCACATTTCATTTCATCCCTTCAAAATATGCAACACTTGATAAATATGCATACTCCAATTCATATCTATTACAATTTCTTGGTCCCTTGAGAGGGAATGTCAAAACTACACACTAGTCATTCGACTCTACCAGATCTTGTACATAAAATACCAGTTTCTCTTGTGATGCCAAATTAAATGGATCATCTTGCACTCTATCCTTACTCAAGCATCTCTTCAGATTGAACATGGTGAAACCAAGTTCATCAACTTTCACTCCATTCTTCTTGTGTACATCTATCCAATCACATTTGAACAATGGATACTGCACCAAATAGTAGTCCAATAACATTATTTCTTGAATCAATCCATAATATGTTGTCGTTTGATGTATAGGGTTTTTATCCTTTGCACTTGATCTCATTAAGGTTTGTGCATCTATGCACACACCACTATTTTGGGTGGCCTTGACATTTTCTATGCTTTTAACTTGAAATATACACCCATTGGTTAAGTAGCCATCATACTTAGTTGCATATGTCCTTGGGCCACATGCCAACCATTTAAGGGTATCATAAATTTTTTCTTTTCCTTCCACCTATAAATTTTTAAAAATCGTTACAAAACCATTGAATTTCAAAATATATTAAAAGAATCTCACCTTCATATGTCATAATATTCTTCATCAATGAAGTTCAATTAAATCTAATATGAAGAACATATCATTACCCGTTTTCTTAATCAATCACTAAAATGTTGGTTGTGGAGCTTTTGTAGTAAGACTTCATCTTTTTGTGCTTGGATGTTATTATTGGAAATTCTGTCAAGTGCATGCTATTTTCAAGTAATGTGAATAAACAATTTATGAAAATATTGTGATATATTATAATAAAAAATGATTTCATAAGGATGTGCTTATTACTTACTCTATCCAAGGTTGAATTTCATCTACGTTGTGCAAAACCCATCTATGGGCTTGTAACAAACTAGTTTTATCTAATTCAATAGAAGTTCCACTAGATAAGGCCTTCCCATATTGTCCAACCTCTCCTTCTTCATCGTCCCAAGATTAATTTCTACTAAGAATGCTTTGAATATATTCCATACCTTCAACATATCTAGCACAAAAATTTATGGATTCCTCCATAGTATGGTTTTCAGCTATGCACCCTTCGGGCCTATTCTTATTTTTCACATAACTTTTGAAAACTTTCATATTCCTAGAAAAAAACACACAATTTGTAGTGAAATTAAAAGTATGAATAAAGAGTTGCTAGTAATGTATTATTATTATATGCACATAAAATGTTGGAATTTATGTGGATTTGCACTTAATAAAATTTCACTAACCTTTCAAAAGGCTACATCCATCGATATGCAACTGGTCCACAATAACGCAGCTCTTGCACCAAGTGTACAGTCAAATGTCTCATTATATCAAAGAATGAAGGGGGGGGAATATTTTTTGAGAAAGCACAAAGTTTCCACAACATCATCTTGTAGATTATCAAGATCTGTTGGATCCACCATTTTTGCATGAATTTGCCTATAAGTGAAGCAAATCCTGCAAATAGTGTTTCAAACTGCTTTTGGTAGCACATGTTGCAATGCTACTGAAAGGATTTCTTGCATGAGAACATGGAAATCTAATGTTTTCATACTATGAATCTTGAGATATTTCATAGATACATTATTTCTAGGGTTTGAACTATATCCATCTGGAACTTTTAACGTGAACAAAACACGACAAAGAATCTCTTTCTCCTTTTTTGAAAGAGTGCGTGGTGCTGGTGGAAGAAATATTTTTTTGCCTTTTTGTTCTGGCCACAGTGACTTCCTTATACCCAACTATTGTAAGTCATCACGATAATTTTTCCCATCCTTTGATTTATCTTTTATATCCAAAAGGGTTCCAAAAATACTTTCGCATACATTTTTTTCTATGTGCATTAAATATAAAATATGACGCACTAGGAGTTTCTGCATCCAACCGTATAAAAAATTAATGAATTATAACATCAAATAAAAACTAAACAATATATTCCAATTAAACACAATGAAATCCTTCAAGCATAGTACATTTTAGGCCTTAAGTTAATGTGTGCGCATACCTCCCAATATGGTAAATTGAATAGAATTGACCTTTTCTTCCACACGTCATCCTTTGAATTTTCACCTTTTTTTAAATTTCGCTTTCTTTTTGTACTTTTATACTTTCCCCGTTTCTCTTCCCTTCCTTCTGTTTCTGTAAAAGTATCTAACACTTGTACAATTGTAGGTGCAATGAGATGCTCAGACTTCCCATTAAATGGTCCTTTTTGTGAACGATACTTATTATCTATTGGAAGATATCTCCTATTTCGCATGTACACACACTTCCTACTATATTTGAGATACTTTGAATATGTGTTCTTTCCTGGCATATAGGGCATGCACAAAAACCTTTAGTCATGCAACCAGCCATATTTCCATAAGGAAAGTCATGGATTACCCACATCAATATAGCCTTTATATTAAACAATGACCTTGACTGAGCATTGTATGTCCTTTCCTCTTCATCCCATGTTAGTTTTAGTTCTTTTACCAATGGTTCCAAATAAACATCTATGTCATTTCCTGGTTGCTTGGGACCAGGTATTAACAATGACAACAAACAAAAGCTCCTTTTCATGCATAACCATGGAGGAAGCTTATATGTAACTAGTACTACTGGCCATAAATGGTGAGTACTACTCAAGCTTCCAAAAGGATTAAATTCATCTACTTCCATTGCAAGTAGTACATCGTGAGGATCATTGGAAAAATCAGACCATTTAGAATCTATACTTTTCCATGCCGGGGTGGCGCATTATTCCATCCTTACTTGCATTCTCATGATGCCACCTCATTTTCTCTTAAATATATGTAGAGCTATAATAAAAACATAAAGAATCATATATACATTGCAATACTTAGTAGATTAAAGAAGATGGTTTTTTAGTAGGTTGGTAGTACATGAAGGTGTATGATATGATGGAATTATAAGAGTTCAAAATCATACCTATACATTCTCTTCAACCTCGGCACTGTAGGGAAATACCTTAGCACTTTGGTCCGGACACCTGTACGCCCCTTTCCAGAATGAGCATCAACCTTCCATATCGATTCACCACATGTTGGGCATTCATTTATTTTTTCATATTTACCCCAATATAAAATGAAATCATTGTGGCATGCATGTATCATTTCATAATCCAACCCCAATGATTTAATCAAACTTTTTGCAGCATATGTAGATTCTGGAAGTGTATTTCCTGTTGGAAGCATTTCTCTTTGCAACTTCAACAACTGGTTTAAACTTGCATCAGACCATCCATTTCACACTTTAAGGTTGTACAATTTCATAGTGGCCAATAGCTTAGTGAAACTAGTGCAACCTAGGTACAATGGTGCCTTGCCATCTTCAATTAACTTTAGATATTGATTGATATAATTTTTTTCTTCCATTGATTCTACTTGGTCATTTTCACAATTCACATTTGGATTTTCATTATAATATTGATAAGCATCATTCACTATTTCAACCATGTGATCATCAACCATGGTTTCCTCGTTATGATCGTCATTCTCAAGAAATTTAGTATCATTTGTAAGCAGTGTTGCAAACTCATCATTATGATTATCATATTGATGTTCGACTATGTGTTCATCACCATGTGTAACTTCTTGAGGAAAATCATGCATCTCTATTGTGTGGAATTTCTTTCTCTTGTCATATTTATAGTCCTGAGTAGGAAGTCTCTCTCCATGGAAAAACCAAGTTTTATATGAACTTAGTATACCATGAATCATCCAGTGGTCTTGTACTTCCTCAAACGTCAATATTGCAACATTGCAATATTTTTTGCAAGGGAATCTTGTGGTGTTATTATCCTCTGAATGCCTTTTTGCAAACTCTATGAATTCTTCAACCCCGACTTGATATTCCTTGGACATCCTACAAAAAAACCAATTTGCACATCACGTAAGAAAAAACTGGTACAAATAACAATGAATACATATGTTATAAAATATCATATTGAACAATCAAATATAAAAAGTATACCTCTTTTTCAAATCTGTCCAATCCCTTTTTTTGGCCATTTGGAAATAAAACCAACCCAATATATGGCCTCTCAACTTCCTTCCAATATATGGTTAGGAATATCCATGTAGTACACCCATATGTGTTCCAAAATAGCCTTTACCAGCACATGACAACCATATATTACACCATACAAGCTTCCACCTTATAATAACCAAATCCAAACATCAATTACATAATATTTTGGTTTTTATATTAAAGCCAAGATATTTAAGATTATAACCCATTAATATAACTCTAAAGAAAAGAAACAAATTTGTTAAATCTAGTGGGCCCCTCCCCATTGGATATTGTGCTCTAATATTGGAGGTACAAAGGTCACTTTAAGGGAGCGCTATGGTTCATAAGGCTAATCATCTTGACATTAACAGTCCATTAATAGTCCCACCACCCTGCAAATCCGATGTTCGCCAAGCATGAGTCAGCTAGATACAACTGTAACCTCCAGAAGTGTCGATCGTCACCACCAGGTACTCATTCATCGTTTATCAACCCTTTTGATAGTTTCGTCAATGCCTCGTCTATAAAAATCCTTCACCATTCTAAGGATATCATCTACGATCGACTTTATGATGCTTATGATACTTGTTTGTTGTTGTCCTCTGTCAGTGATGCCCAGAACACTTTGTTGTCACCTTTCGGAGACCAGTCAGAACTGTTTGTAAATTTAAAGTCATCCTTAATAGGGTTCACATTAGAACAATTTACCAATTTCCCAGATATTGTCCAAAGGGTAGCCTCCAATTGTTCCCCCACTGGGAAGGCTGTCTTAGATGATACCCACTCCCATGTCGTTTGCAAAATTACACCAGAAGCTATCAGGGATGCCTTGGGTCTCTCCGAATCCCAATGTCAGGCCCTGACCCCCTTCACTGAATTAGAGGTTCTGTAGGTGTTCAGGAAAGCTGACATAGAATCCAAGAATAAATTGTTCCAGACCATTTTGAACACCCAAGTTCCCTTAGAGACCCTTATCACCCCACTCTCCTCCAAATTGTTCATAAAGCTTGTCGTATCAGCCATCTCCCTCTTGAGTAAAATCCTAGGTTTTGATAGCGATAGAATGGTCTATGAAGTAAGGCTAGGAATTCTCCTTTACCTGAGTCAATCTGCATTAGGAATTAAGTTTGATGACTTCTTGGCTATAGAAATCAATTCTCATCTTGAGAAGTTTGATTTGGATAAGAACTTTAGATACCAGGTGTATCTATTTTCCATTTTAGCCAGTTCCAACCAGCAGACCGTTGAGGTCATGGATCCAGAGGTGTTCAAGGACTGGCCCCAGTCTATCCAGAAGTTCCAGGAATAGTCTTACACCCTATTCATTGGTAGAATTGTACTCAGCATCTGTAGACTATTCCACCCTAAATAAAAGAGGATATCAGAAGACATCAAGGATGCCTTGTAGCAAGATAGTATTGGATATTGGTTCATGATGCCGATGTATTTAGTTATCAGGGTATATGGTTTTTCTACAGCCCCTTTCATGCTACCAGTTTACCTAACTCCCTCAATATTCACACTAGAATTGATCAAGTAGAGGATTTATGTTGATGATGAGAATTTTAATGTGCACAGGAAGGACTCTTGGATCAAATACCCTATTAATTTCGGGCCCTTCATTGTGAAGAAGTCAGCAGCATTGCCAATGGTGGAGAAATTTTTGAAGGCCATGAAGTTTGAGGTGACTCATGCACATAATTATGATCTTAAGGGG
The DNA here is from genome assembly GCA_001517045.1 of Pseudotsuga menziesii. Classification (NCBI taxonomy): domain Eukaryota; kingdom Viridiplantae; phylum Streptophyta; class Pinopsida; order Pinales; family Pinaceae; genus Pseudotsuga; species Pseudotsuga menziesii. The sequence continues at coordinate 1,021,514 of LPNX010629086.1, forward strand.
ATCATTTCCCATAGGAGGGTCTAGGTGCAGAGGTCATCCTTTATTCAGTCCATTATCCCCAACTTATCCCAGGAGGCAAATTGTCTTGCCTATGATTTTGATTGGACTCCTAAATAAGTGCAAGGTACGGTCCCAGCTACTCCCTTTCCCCTAAATAGTGAAGGTTGTATCAGGATTTCTCGGTCAGAGGTGGAGGACATGGAATATGATGAAAAAAACCTTAGCAAGAAACCTAGGATAGATGTAGAGGAGGACGTAACCAACCTGGAGTAGGAGTTTAATTTTGAATATGATTCCCTCAAAACAACCATAGAGGAGGAGCTTGATTTAGTAAACCCTATTGGGGGAAAGGTTGCAAATCAGATGGTGATCGCGCAACAACTAGTGGTTGTAAAGCCAACCACTACACACTCAGAGAGAAATTCTTGAAGAACCACTCAATCAATGAAGAAAGGAAGTGATGAATCTCTACTCAATTATCAGAAGTATTATTTTTCCTCTGCTGTTGAAGGGAAATTTAATACTAAAAATCAAATTTCTACCACCTATGGGCAGCTCAAAGAGTAATCCAAGTTTGAGACTCAGAAGCAGTCCAAGGAGCTAAGAAAGCTATTAGGCAGCAAAGTATTTTTCACTATTGCCAATAATATTACAACAAACTCCCTGGACCTAGCCATTGCTGATGAGGAAGGAGTTTCAAAGGTCGAGTTTAAGATGGATGGGTTCTCAATCCGAGATAAGATTGTGTTACATAAGGGAGTTAGCGATATTATCTATGCTGATATGAATAAGGAGGCATTAGCCCATATCAAGTCCCAGCAAAGGGTGGTTAAAGTGGAGACCCAATTGAAGCAAGAAAAGTAAACAAACAAGGCATGGAACCTGCAGGTGAAAATCCTGACAAACCAAGTGGCAGACCTAACAACAAAGAACGCTTTACAGTATCCCCTTGCATCTAAGCAGCCAATGGAAATAGAGTAGGCTATTTTACCAGCTAAGCTGTTTGCCAAGATACAGGCTTACAAAAAAAACAAGAAACCCATGAAAGACATCCAGCTACCTCCTCAGGCCGTGTAGTTAGAAGGGGAGATTGATGCATTGAAGCATGAAGTTTTGGATCTGAAAGGACTCCTTGCTTTTGTGGATGCTGAAAAGTGAACATGGGAAGAAGAGAAGCAAAATATGCAGAAAAGAATTGATGAATTAAATGAATATAACACCCCTGAGGAGAGATCACCCACCGCTATGGAGATCAAAGATATGTCTGAAATGTCCCTGAAGGACTTGGAAATCACTCAATTGAAGGAGGCCAATCAAGAGCTCAAGGATAGGATCACTTCTAAGGAAAGTGAAGATGTTGCTAAAGATATCAGGACATTTAAAGAGAAAGTAACCAGGTTTGAGGAAAGGGTCATAGGTCGAATTCCCCTACAAGGGGATAAACGTTTTCTTTGGGATGCAGTGATAAAGAAGATTCCCTCATTAGAAAATCATTTGTTCATGGTATATGAGCATAAACAGGCTTCTATGGATGCAACCAGAAGATGTAAAACCCTGTAGGAAAGTCTAGCACAAATTCCTAGGGAGGAGGCCTATAAGGAAATTGTTGTTTTGAACTCAGCCTCTAGGGAAGAACTAATTTCCATGGGGATTACTGACAAGATATCAGTTTTGGTGGTAGTAAGGAGGATGACCACAAAGCACAAAATGTTGCAGAATGCACTTACTAGGATTAACATTATTCAACAAGGGGTAGAAAATTTCAACAAATTGTTCTAGCCCCTTTTCCAGAAAGGGTTGCCTGAGTTTTGGGGTCCAGAGGTGAATTTGATCCCTCAAATAAAATATGTCGAACTACTACAGGAGGAAATACTAAACAATACAAAGTTTGAGGGTATGAATGATGGGATAAAGGGACAGGTAATCATTGATAAACTCAGCGAGGACTTTGAGCTACTAGCAGCACTCATGACTGTCAAACCAGATCTCCTTGCTATTGGCCATACCCCCCTGATTGACCTGGATGTCATACTCAAGGAGTTGTTTGAGATGGCCACCCCTATAGATCAGCAATGGAAATATATACATAGAGTGAGCAATCATTAGCCTAGAAGGCCTGCTAGCAGCTGAGCCAGCCATAGTCTATTAAAAATATGCTCGGAGTTGTCTTTTTCCTCAAGCGATCCAGAAAGCCCCACATGTCAAGATTTCCCTTTTTGATTGGTTGCATGCAACACAGCATGCCTTTCCAAATTTTTTTGTGGGCACGACGCATCTGCCACATCATAGTTTCTTAGGATTTAGGATGTACTTTCAGGGTTGATTCCCGTAGTGTAACTAATTTTGATTCCTTGTTTCGAGATACGTCTTGGGGGTAAATTGCACTATAAATGTAACCTCTACTGAGGAGGAAGGGTTCGAATTTCATTTTTTAAGCCTCTGTGCTTGGATTGTAGCTCTGTAAACTTTCTTGGAAGTGTTAATGAAAAGTGTTTTTTTGAGTTTCTGAGATTCATCACAGGGTTCACATTCAATTTCAGTTTCATGTTTGCATCATTTTCATATGTGTAAATTCTTCTAATGCTTTCTAGAGAAAATCATGACTTGTCTTGAGCCTGCTAAGGGCTGTTGCGACATGTCTTAATCCTTCTAGGACTGTCGTGACTAACTGAAAGTGCCTTGAGGACTATTAAGTGTCCCAAGCCTGTGTATGAAGGTACCATGACCTACCATGGGTTACTAAGGGTGTCGTGAGGATGTTTAAATTTGTTGGAATCAAAATTGTGTACCACTGTACTAGGTCATGATCTGTTAGTATGGATGGCAGTCTGTGTGAGGTCTAGTACATGGGTCACTACCCTTTATTGGATTAGTTATGCAACTAATGAAATCCCTGAGTTGATGCCTCTCACCCATGTGCTTGCTACCAAGCTGGGAGAAAAGCTCACAGAGGTTAGAAAGAATGGAACCTTCTCCTAGTTGAGGCATGATGGAAAAACATAAGTAACCATTGAGTTCAAAAATGAGAGTGGTGCATGGTTCCTCTGCACATTCACACAGTTCTCATCCCCACTCAACATGATGAGACAGTGACCAATGAACAAGTTTTATCTAAAGGAAGTGAGAGGGTTTGATTTTTATACAATGGGGATATGCTTTGAATAGTAAACTATAATGACCCCCATCAGATCCTGCTGATTTTTTTGGCTTATTTGCTTATGTAATTTGGTTAAGTGATTTCGTAAAAACACTTGTCAAAAATACCACCGAGTTGTCCCAAATAGTCTTAGTTGGTTTTTGTATTCAATGTACTACTGATATGTTGATGCAGGAGCATAGGCTCAAGCGGGCGAAGTCATTCATGACTTCACAAGGTAAATGGAACTCTTAAGAGACCTAGGGTCTTGTACATTTGTAATTTGATTTATTTTGTAAAAGCCGAATAAAATGGATAAGGAAACTAGATCCTTTTCCACATTTAATAGTTAGGATTGAGTTAGTTGTGAGTCATAGGGTTAGCAGAGATCAATAAGGAATGTACTCCTTTATTATAGGATCTGGAAAGTGAATCCTCTTGTATTTAAACCAGTTTGAGTTATTTTCTTAGTAACTTAGTTAGCTTACAGATCTTTTTGGCTCACAGAACCTTAGGTTAGCTCATGGAGCTTAGGATCAGCATTCAAAATTGAACCCTTCATAGCCCTTCCAAAGGGTTCTAGTGCTTCCCAGAAGTGTAAAGTTAAAATTTTCCTTCAAAAAAAATTTAAAATTTGAATTTTACCCTTCCAATAAAGAAGGGCATAATTCATATCAACATTTCAAAAGAAGTGCAACTTTTGAAATTATCCATCCATATAAATTTCTCAAGATGTTGAAATTCCTATGCTATAAAGTTCAACTCATCCTTCAAAATATTGGAAATATGATAAATTATAATCACTTACTCACTCATGCCATGCACTCACTGCTTAGTTGTGCAACATGGCCAGTAATCATTGATTACTACGGGGAACTAGCCATCGATATGTGACTCTGACTCTCGAGTCAGTTGGGGTTGCAATATAAAGTGTGACAATGTTTCAACAACTACGACTATAACAAAAAATAACAACTACTAGTCTAATACTAGGCCTGAAACGAGCTCAAAAATTTGTGCCTACTACCTATGTGAACCTCGCTACCAATGTCCACTCTTTTTTCATCAAAATGAAATTCAAAAGTCCAGTTTGATAAGTCCTCCTCTACAAGACTTCATTTCTTGCATGAATACGATGGACTCGCGACAACTATAAAGAACACTCGGTGTCTTGCAAATACAAATAATGGCATGTACAATGGTTATTAATAAAATTTAAAAAAAAAACAATTGTTGCCTCAAGAATAGCCTTCAATTTGATGGGTGCCATGATCATGATGTAATCTCGCTTAGTCCTTCCAAACATTTGTGGTTTCTCATAGCATTTGTCCTCAACACTACCAAAATACATATAAAACTTACTTGTCTTTACATCCTCTTCTCTTTAAATCCTCATCCCATAGTCATAACTAAGGATTATTATGCCTGCACATCCTCACCTTATAATATGAATTGGGTCAAGGCCCAAAGACAACCATAAAACATTAAATGTGTCAAGACGCAAAGAATAAGATACAGCTAGAAGTCTTATATTAAATTTACCTTATAAGTCTTTAATTAACAGTATCAACTGATATTTGACACGTTGGATGGTTATGATCTTCTTATCACTCCTTACCAATGTGATTGCAAGGCATTCTTTGAAGGTGAAGTCCATAATTTTAGGTCTTCTTCCTCATTATCATGCCTTTTGGTAAGACAATAAAGAGGGTATTGGCCTGCATCAGTAAGGAAAATCATTTAGGCATAGAGGTTATAAACATTAATTGTTTTCATTACATAATTTAAATTCATAGCGATGACTATTGATTCAGTGAACCATGGATAAGTACAAAACACAACAAATTTTAGAGCCCAAGCATTTAATTGCACACACCTATAACTTTCTCAAATCTAGCCATTATTAAACTTCTTTTGGTATTCTAGTTCAATTTAAAAGGAGTGTTGAGACTCAGACATATAGTGAGTTGCAAGGATTCAATTGACTTAGGCCCCTCCATCACATACATGTATGCTTTCACAACAAGCACCGAAAAAAAAATATTTTTTTTTGCATTTTCTTGGGTGAAAATTTTTGGTTAATTTATACTTGTCAATTAAAGGACAATTATTTATATTTCCCTTCATCTCTAAAGGGTTGAGAGAATAAATTCCCTTCCAATTGAAATTAAGACCCACCCTTCAAATTTGATCACTGCTTAGGATAGGTCATAGAGGCTAGAGGATAGCTCAAAGAAGATTTGATTATCTCATAGATATTGAGAGGGAGAGAAATTCCACATAGAATGAATGGACGAATGAGAGGTCACGAAAGACTGAGCGAGGAGTGAACAAGTAGAATTATCTGTGTGTATTTGAATTTCTGTTGAATTGATTAAAGAACAGAGGATTAGACTCTGCGTGTGGTTTTGATGGATTTCATGTCTTCATATAGTTCTATAGAAGTATGAATCCATCCTGCATTCACTACATATAACCCTGTATCTAAAAACTGTGGCTTTGGATTTCCATATTTATCGAATTACAAAGAAGAATTGATCCTTTCAGTGATCAATTAAGTGAATCTTTGTAGAGATTTAAACCTTAACCAATCGCTCAAATAAAACAAGATCATAGAGTGGGGATTGATCGTGAGGAAGATCGACGGTTTATAGTGATATTGCCAGGAGAAGTTGCAAGCTTTGAAAAAAATTTCATGTGCGCAATATTCTATGGAATGTGCTTAATAAATTTTGGAATCCACCGTTGATTTGGTGGGGACACTAATCGAACGATCAGAAATCCATTTCGTTGCCTGAAAAGGTAAGTTGTACGAACACTCATACTGGCCGAGAAATTGATAGATCAACGATCGAGATCGATGATGGGGAAGAAGCGTTGTGTGGAAACTCTTTTTTTGAAAGTGTCCAAAGTCAAAAAGCCGACTTCTGATTCCTGCCTTCCGGAAAGAATTATGCTGCAGAAGGGAACGTGCGGAAACCTAGAATCCCGCTGCGGAAGAAAGTTAGACAGTGCATAAATTTGTTTAACACAGAGAGTTTGTTTCGGATCTCAAGGGTTTTGAAGTCTGTACGCAAATCAGCGCCATCATATGTGTATATTGAGTATAATATTTAGATCTGTTTTTTTGTAGCACTAACAATGAACATTAAATGAAATAGAGATTGCTTTGCATAAATAATAAGTAAAATAAACCCTAAATATCATATTCTTATTAATTTTAGTTTGCAATGACTATAACAACAGTTCTAAGGTGGACAAGCAAATCTGAAATTACTGTAACTCTAACCTATAGCTTCCTATAACACAATGATTTATGGTGTCTCAATTTTTCTTTGGTATCTGCCCTTCCCTGCTCCTCAAAACAACCCACGTCATCTTCTTATCATTAGTATGCTTCCGTGCCCTTCTTCACTACCCAGAAGCATTATGCACAGTTGTAACAAGAGGATTACCCAACAAAGTTGTAGTATATTCCTATAGGTGTCAATATGGATTCTAGCTCCCTTTTTCGATGTAAAAACCCTTTATGTTGTCCCAGATGAACCTTGTGGATCACTGTAGATGTGGAACTGTAAATCATACTCACAAACAAGACTGTGTCTTCTCCAACAAAAAGAAAAGCATCCTCACAAACAAGACTGTGTCCTCTCCAGACGATGTCACGGCCCACGTGTGTAGTCCAAACTCAGCCAACAAATGAAGAATACGGCCTCCACAAGATGAAATCGGCCCCTTTGTTACTCCTTTTCTTTTCAAAAACATAAAAGCCATAAAAGACGAAAAAAGAGAATATCCATGAATCTTTAGCATCTTATATCTAGATGGGCCTAAAAATTTGTTGTATGTATAACCACGGCATGAGCCTATAATCCTAGGTATAATATAATATTGTTACTTGTTAGACTCATAGAAATAACCCCTTGGGCTAAACCTTATTATAGAATAAGGTATGGGGATGGCGCTAGGGAGTCCTAGTTTCTTATATTCTTATTTTAATTATTGCATAAGCATTTCTAGATTCTAATCTATTGCTTCTCAAGGATTTTTATAACTAACATCGTACGGAGGCTCTAGGGGTTAAATATAAATATATTTTTAATGTGGAGATATCCCAACCTGTATACTAACTAATATATGTTGTTAATATAAAAGGAGATCAAGATGTTAAAGTTGTCACCACCATTTTAACATATCAATGTATTTTTAGGAGGAGTTATAAATGGCTTCGATCACCTCATTTAATGGCTTGGAAGGTATGGGAAACTTCAATTCATTTAGAGCTCAAGTAAAATCACTTGGGAGTGAGTAAATTAGTCAAAGGTGTAGTGCAATGGCCATAACATTATTAGAGATTGCTTGGTTCAATAATTTCATATGCCACCTTTCATTGACTCTACAATGACCTAATTAAATAGAAATTTTGATGCAGGCATCTGTAAAAACTAATACACTTCCACCACTAAAATGGTTCATTGAACAATGCAAATACATAAATGAGCTGGAGGCTATAGATTGGCATCGCATGATTAAATTTAACACCGTGTATCTCTTCTCATTATTCTAATATCCTTGGTTACCACCTAATTGATATGTCAATTAAGAAAGTTGATTTGTCAGGCATACCACCATAGAATTTTTAGCTCATATTATTTCCATAAGAGGAGAGATCATAAATCCAACCAAGGTAAAAACAAGAAATACTTGTTTGAATCCATATGATAGATCTCTTATTAAAGCAAGAAACAATAATGAGTCATATCATGCCAGTAATTACAAATAGCAGATAAAAGAGAGAATATATTGTGTAGAATCATAAGAGAGTCTATGGAAATAGATTAATTTAGTACAATTATTTTATCCTTATGGTATCCTTAGTTATTAACATGGGAGCTTGAATGATATATAAGTAATTTGATCAAGTAACCGGTGAATCCACCTAGTTAATGCAGTAGATATCGACTAGAAATAAAACTATGTTTTAATAAGACAATCATTTTCAGTTAGGGATGATGGTAAAGGGAATACTTAAGGATAGATTAGAAGATTTTTTTTTATCTATATATCCATATTTTTCTCTGATCTAGCTACAAGAATATTGTCATTGTTCACTAATTCATATAACTAGTGTTGTAGGAATTAGAAAGGTGTCCTTTCCATCATTAACACATACAATACTAGGTATAATATACCTTTAATTTGTTTGATAATAATGGTCTAAAATACATAGGTTAATGGTTCAATTTCATTTTATAATGTTTCTAAGATTTGCATATGGTTGGAAGAGGTTATAATGATAAAAATTCTTAATATTTAAAAGGATATATTATATAGGTTCTTGTAGGTTTTCTCCATGAAGGACCTTAACCAATGTATTAATGAATTATTGTCAAACGTGTGGAGAGAATATAGATTAAATGCAACATCGTATATCTATTCTCCTAATTATTCTAATATCCATCATTACCTAATTTATTTGTCAATTAAGAAAGTAGATTTGTAAGTCATAGCACCATCGAAATTTTAGCTCATATGATCTCCATAAGAAAAGAGATCATAAATCCAACCAAGAAAAAAACAAGAAAAAATGGTTTGAATGCATATGATAGATCTCTTTGTAAGGAAAAATAATAATAATGAGTCATATCATGATGCCAGTAGTTACAAATAGCATATCAAAGAGAAAATATATATCTTGTGTAGAATCATAAGAGAGTCTATGGAAATAGACTAATTTAGTACAATTATTTTATCCTTATGGTATCCTTACTTATTGACATGGGACCTTGAATGATATATAAGTAATTTGATCAAGTAATTGGTAAATCCACCCACGTATAAATTCATGCAGTAAATACCGAGTAGAAATAATACTATGTTTGGATATTGTAATAAACCTCAACATCTAACCTCGGATGAAATTAATGACATCCCTTATGTGGTAAGCTTATAAAATTGATTACTAATGCACTTGAATACATTGAAACAAACTCACTACTACCCCCATCCTTCTACAAATAAACATAACAATCAATGCATTATAAGCCATGGTTATTAATTACATTATTTAACTTCATGTCATCCACTACAATAGGCTAATATACATGGTCGATTTCATGGTATACCCTCTCAACCTCCTTATTTGTATCAAGTCATTTTCCTTGTTAAATAAATTCATCAAATGATTATTAATGTAAGTATGAATATCTGGCTGATCACAACCATTTTCCTTCATATGCTCCACTACTAGCGCAAGATAAATGACAAATTTGCCTCCTTTGCAATTATGTCCATTATTCAAGTTATTATATGTTACTTCATTAATTGGTGTCAATCATTTTGATCAGTTAGGGATCTGATGGTTAAGGAAATACTAGTTAAGAATAGATTAGAAGAAATTTTGGATCTATATAGCCTGCATCTTTTTCTCTGATATAGCTACAAGATTGTCATGGTTCACAAATTCATATAACAATTGTTGTAGGAATTAGAAAAATTAAAGGTGTCCTTTCCATCAATGTTAACACCTACATTACGAGGTATAATATACCTATAATTTGTTTGATAATTATAAAGAGATGGAGGGTTGACATTTTAGGTTAAAATTATACTTAGGAGGAGATGGTCGGGGTCACATCATATTCATATGATCTCTTAAACAAGTTATCAGATTATCATTAGGAGAATAGTTTCAATGGTATAATACAGGTCTGAAATACATAGGTTATTAATGCCGGTTCAAGTTCCTTTTATCTTTATAAGAGCAATTGCATATGGTTGGAAGAGGTTATAATGATAAAGATTCTGAATATTTAAAAGGATTATATAGGTCGTTCTTGCAGGTGTTCTCCAGGTAGGACCTTAACCAATGTATTAATGAATTGTCAAACTTATGGAGAGCATATAGATTATATCCATTAACACCGTATATTTCTTCTCATAATTACTCTAATATCCGTAGGTATAAATGCAGTAGATACCTACTAGAAATAATAATATGTTTGGATGTAACCTCAACATCTAACCTCAAATGAAAATGAAATCCATTAGGTGGTAAGGTAAAATTGATTACTAGTGCACTTGAATCTATTGAAACAAACTCCTTGTCCCCATCCTTAGAAAAATAAAACTCGCATTCAATGCCTTAGAATCCATGCTTATTACATTATTTAACTTCATGTCATCCACCACAATAGGATAATATTGCATTTCCTTTTGATGCATTTCTTTGGTTCTTGTTGGCCACTTTTCCCCACTTGCGCGACCCAGATTCTACGCAGCCCGCTGATCCAACAACTACCCGAGATACCGGCCCGATAGAGAAATCCCCATCAGCAACACCTGCAAAGTAGGTGCAGTCTCACTCGAGATATCTCATAGATGAGTAACTGCCGGAACCATGTTTCCGCAATTGTCGGGGAAGTATAGTCCCTTGGTTCGCAACCAAGGAGCTCAACGAAGGAAGTAGGATGGCTAGGTGGAGGAGTTGGTTCCGTGCAAATGAGCATAACTTTATGTCATCGCGCATGACCTGAATTCCCTTTCTCCCTTGTAGCTAGCGCAACTCGTACGACGCAGCTGACTCACATCAATTGACTCTATGACTTAAGTCAGGGTTCATAACAGAAATTATCCAGGATGATATACATTTATACAGTGTCAATTCAACAAGATATTATGTTCATCCATCTATCAATTGCAAGAAATTAACAGAAACTGAACCATATTTAACATTATGCTGAAAGCAACTATTAATTAATCAGATAAACATTCACCACATCAATCATTCATTTGGACACAAGAAATAATGTGGAAACCCATTTGGGGAAAACCACCAAGGTGCTCTTCATATTGAATGAGAAAGGATATAGCACCTTGTAGTGTACATGATGCAGACTGATCTTGAGATATGTCTTTAAGTTCAGACTCATAGTTATCATGCTCTCTGGTTCGCTCATCTACTCTAATCCTACTCCTAGCAGTCTGTTTCCACTGCAGCCAGATCCGCGGGTCAACAGCCCCTTTAATGCTACCATACTCTTCATGAGTATACTCCTCTTCTAATTGTTATGACATTACAACATGACCGACATCCCCCTCCATGGATTACCGTTGAATAACAATATACTAGAAAACTGAATAAATATTAGTGAAAACCTTACAAACTAACGGACTAACCGTGCTCTGTGACATCAATCAAATAAACTTGGAAACAGGAAAATAAGATGGACCAACCTTCTAACCATTGCATCCTTCCTATTTATACTGATTTACATGGCCATGCAGGACCAACTGCATCTCGACAGTCTATTAGCTGTCACCATCAACCACCCCTCTGGTTACAGCTGTGGTGATCGTGACTTGACACGAGGCACTATCGGCCTGACTTACAAATATATTCTCATACATGCGTAGCTGTAGGCTTACACCGTCTTATACGGCCATGATATGGATTCCAGATCTATCGCTTTTCGATCGTTTTCCCCTTGTGCGTGCCCACGCTTGCCTTTCCTTTGCTGTGCACTCCTCTGTTCTACCTTCATGGCCCTTTTCATCTTTTGCGCTCTTCCTTTGCTTCTATCACGCGCACAGCGCATTTTCCTTGGATGCGCACATGAAGTTCCTTCTTATGCCCCTTTCCCTAGCCAATAGGCCCCCAACACTCACCTGTGGCTTATCCCGAGCCACTAAGCAAGGGAAATACGAGCGGCCCGATCTGCGTGGTATATTTTGGGAAACAAAATATAGATAGTTTTTTTTTCGGCTACATTTGAACTTGCGCAGTCCACTCCTTGCTCTATTTTTTATTTTTCTTTTTTTTCAAGGCAACTTTGTGACAGGTTCTTGTGTTTCTCGCCTCCTACTATCTTTAAGCTGACCCCTCTTCACATTTGGAATCGCTTGAAGTAAATCCACAAAATCAATCACAGAAGGTTTACTGCTAATAGAGCCTGCGTCAAGGCCCTTGCGTTTCACTGAACCACATGACCTTTTACCTTTATCTTCAATCCTGGCATTGTCCTTATCAACATGACCTCGACATTTCTAGCCGAACTCTTTGAGTCTGTCTGCAAATTGCTATCTTTACTGCAGTGGAGACTCAAGACACTAACATGACTAGTTTTGCGACACCTTTTTAGAGGATGGGGAGTGGAGGATTCGATTGCAGAGTTCGCTTCAGCTAGCAATGTAAGCTTATGCGCTTCTTGTTGAGACCAAGATCCCTACGAAGAGGAATGTTGTCTTTTCTCTGGGACTCTCTCATCATCTTATCATAGTCCACCTCCAATTTCACCAAGGGTGCTTAGTGTCCCATTTCGACACAGAAATCCATGTGGCCTTGGTCCTTCCACCATTCTCATCCTCTGGGGAGTTGATGCGTCATTGTTGCGGGTCGCTGCAGCTTGTTCTCTTGCCACTCTTCCTCAAGTTTATCTCTTCTGCAATGTTGTATTCATGACCCTCTTTGTCATAAATATGAACTTTGAAGACTTGTCCATATTGAAAACTGGACAAGTCTTGCTATCTTGGGTGGTGGAGGTGAGGGATTTGCGAAACTTTGACAAATTTCACCTGAGCAGCAAAGAGTTCAAGTTGACTCTTGCATGTTGAACCCCACATAGCTTGCCAAGGGCCAAAGATCCCACCTGAAGAAGGAAATGCTGTGGCCGTCTTCCAAGCCTGCAGAATTTGTGAAAGACTGTAGAGACTATGGACTGATTCCCATGGAGCTTGTCAAAATGGGATGGGTTTCTGGTCCCTACAGGAGCTCACTCTAGTGCCACTGACAGGGACACTACTCTATTGTTCTACTAATATCTAAGGATGACTTCATTGAAGGCTTGTCAATGGGTTGAAGACACTGGGTGACTATCACCATCTTTATTCTTGCTATCTCTGGACACACCCGACAGACTGAAAGCGGCAGCAACAACTTTATCCCTCAAGGCTGCTCGGCAGGAGACTCTCCAATTCATTTTTAACTATAACTAGTGGGCAAGCAGCATAACACAGTGATGTCTGCTTAGTGCAAGCGTACCTCGATCTTATAGGGAGAGCATCGGTTTTTCTTTCATACAGGGTTTATCCAATGGCATTATGAGGACAAGACGCTCACCTTTTGTACCGGACTTACTTCTTAGATATGCTATGATTACTGGCATCACCACTTTTGGGTAATGGTAGTTATGTGTACGTGCGGATGGGCTAGACAGTCTCGGTAACCAATTTCTCCATGCTTGATCCTGTTGTAGTGCTGTCGTGGTCCAAGTGCTGAATCTCCATGGAATCTTGATGCATTTAACGGTCTGTCAGCACGTGCTAGCTGTCTCGGATTTGCCACCACTTGCTTAATAATCAGTTTTGGTGGTGGTTTCAATGTGTCTCATCATCTCTCTACAACTTTTAGCTTAAGTTCTACCAGCCTACTATGCACACGTGGTGCTATGGTTGCCGCCAAAATTCAATTTTTTTTTTTTTTTAAGCCGGGTGGCTTGGTCGCATTTCTGTACATCATTGAGAACTTGTTGGTTCTGGGTCTATTTGTGCAGTATCACAAACCTTGACTTGGAATTCCTACACCAGGGCTTCTATCTTCACAACTTCCACTGCAGCTTCCTCTGCTTGCGTAGCCAATTTCTCCACCTGATCGAACTGTACATGCTCCAACAAGTGTTTCTCTATTGACTTTAATATGCCTCAAAGCTTCTACTGCATTGGCTAAATATGGTCTATGATATTTTTTGCCTCTGACTGGAATTCCTCAACCTGGGATTCCTAGCCTTCTCCTGCTCATGAAGGGTCTGGAATTCCTGTTGGATACTTTTGATCTCTGCATGCTTAATGACCTTTTGTTGGAGGGGCAGTTTCCACATGTCCCCCTTCACAACAATGATGCACTAATCTGCCTCATGAATACGCTGCCTTATTTTCTCAGTTGTGCCATCCTCAAGCAATGTTTCCCAAATGGTTGCAACATTGTCTGCAGCCTATGTGTAGATTGCTTCTCCGCCTTTAAGTTTGGTAGCAGCTTCAGACACTACTGCTTTTCTTTCTGCCAGCACCTCTGGGTGTGTGCTTGGTATTTGTCGGGCTTGCAAATATTCTACTTGGCACTAAAGATTTTGCGCGATCTTCACAAGCCTGGCCACTTTAGCTAAGGAGTCTTCATCGACCTGCCCAACCTCCGGCGGGAATGCTACGACGACATTATTAATGGAATCTGCCAACATTACGCGGCTTTGCTCATGGGCTAAGATTTCCCGTTCCTTCTCGTCCAAGGAGTTGGTGCACTCTTGCAGCTCCTGCTCCTTTCCTTGCAAGAGGGTCTTGTGCAGTTTGGCTTTCTTTTTTTGCTTTTCTTCCTGATGAGCAACAATGTTTTTCCTTAATTGGAGTTCTACTACAGCTGCCTATTCGATGACATGGATCTCGTCCAAGAGCAACTTGGAGAAGTCTATCTCGGTGGTGCTATTATCAGTATCTATAGTTGTCTCTTCTTTTACGTCGAGTGCTTGCGTCTGAATGAGTACCTTGATTGGTGGTTCCCACGATGTTGTGAGCAGTGGAATGTTAGGATCAATGCGATATGATTTGGTGTCCACCGTGTGCTTGACCTCATTTATAGCTGTTGTTAACTGATTGAGGTGGGTCTAGACCTAGGTAGCGATGATCTCTTGCTGGGCCCTTATGTCACCAAGGTTATCTTACGCAACTTTCGCTATAGCACTGGAAAGTTCTTGTAACTCATCCTCTGTTAAGGTATTGGTGTTTGTTGTTCTGTCTTCCTTCTACTTCTCCCACAATGATTGGCCTTCCTCGGGCTGTACATGTGTTTGCGTCTCCTCTTCAGCATGCAGCTGCGCAAAAGGATGGTGGTATGAGTCCTCTGTATCATCAACATCTTCCAATTTTTCTTGCGATGGGTCCCCTTGGGTATCGTCACCTTGTTTCTCTTCACCATGAACTTAGTGAATTGGTGGTTCTTCTAGATTTTGCTCTTCAGGAAGTGGTTCGGCAAGTGGGCCGCGCCATTCCTCCAGCCAGAGCGTGAAAATTGCGTCCACATCATCGTTGATTACTACGAATCTGGCTTGATGTATTTCTTGTCGTAGACCTTTTATAGGAAACAGATTTATATGATGTATATCAGCTTCAAATTTGACAAAATAAGCATACCTTTGCATAGTTGTGGTGTGGATCCTGTGGATTTTCTGAACAACCTGTCACAGTGCCTTTGCATGCAAGAATAATACCACATTGCTATCCTACTGGTGCTTGGTGTCGGCCTTGTCTTCCCATAGATTCTAATATTTTTCCCCAAACAGGATACCGGGACATTCATATGTACATAGTCTGGGGGGTCAGCCCAGACAGTGAAGGAGATCAAAATTAGCATCTCAGAATAGTAGAATTTATGAGCTTCCTTTTGTTGCGCTAGCATCACATATTTGAAGAGGGCGATGAGCAAGTACCATGACTAGTTGAATTTCTGCCCTCGCATGCATAAATCTGCAATTTCTATTACTCATGCAGAACATTGCGTCGGTACCAATTTATGAAATATTTTACAGGATAATATTTTTGCAGCAACCTAGACACTTTTGTCCTGGATGGGCTGAATTAAGTATCCCCGCCCTGCATGCTGAAGGTTTTGCTTCCGCTTAATGTCCCGAGTGTGATGATTAGCAAGGTAAGGCATAGGGTCTTTTCCTTCCCTTGGAAGCCCTGTAATTCTCGTTATCAGGTCAACAGTAATCGGGTATGGTTGATCCAGCCATATGTATCCTCTATGAACGCAGAACAGTAACTGCTTTACATATGTACTAGCCTGTACACTATGGATGAAATGAGGCATGAACAACATTTTTGTTAGACCTGAAGTGGCTAGTCCCTCAGCCCACTTCTGTGGTTTGATTACCTTGACAGCAGGGTCAGCAGTCTGTATTATATCCATGCAGTCTGGTATCTGTAAACCTTCCTGCTGCCGAGTGTCATAGCCTTGGAGTTTCAAAACAACTAATGTGGGGAGGATGTCCTTCAATACAGGTATGTCGATAGGGATCCTTGGTGTGATCATAGTGGTCACTGGTTTCATCGAGAGATCTGCATGCACTGCACCAAGTCTTCTTGGTCTAATGTAAGATAGAAAGTTTGGGTCGGCCCATTCTCACTATGGATCTGCCTGTGGTAGCAGTTCGTCATCTTCATCCTCAATTCCCTAGTCAGTAGCAGGAGTCTTTCCACACTCATCTGGGGTGTCTGGAACTTTACATTTATTTTTCCTCAGCTGCGGTCATGCAAATGACTCGCCTGGAATAACTAGTATTTCTTGGACTGGGTTCAACATAGGACACGAACTAGGGGTCAGAATTGTTTATGGCTTCCTAGTTCTTGCCATTGCGTTGGTCTCTGGGGACTGCTATAATTGTGGGCTTGCGGCTGACTGTATTTCTACTTCCTCCTCAATTAGGCAGCCATAAATGACAGTGGCGTCTGAAGCCTCACTCTCATTGGGAATGTTAATTACCATGGGCTTAAACGGGATGGAAAACAAGTGACAGGATGCAAGTCTGTAGTAGCTCGGCTCTGGTGCTCTCATTGCGTAACAGAAAACTATATTGATGAAGAAATGAATATTTAGATAGCGGACAATGTCTTTCAATCATTTATTTGATAGTAGTTTAAGGTCTAATCACGCTTGCAGGTTTCCTTTTCCAATGCTTTCTCTATTAATTGTTGTAGCTGACCTTTTGGGCTGTACTTGTCAGACTAGTAATGGAAATTAGCACTAAGACAGTTGATGATAGCTAATAGTATGCCACCTTTCTCTTTGTACTGGGTAGATTTAATGCCATGCAAGTGACCCATCCATACAGATCTTTGGTATGGATCCGCTGGTTAATGCTAGCTAGCCTGTCATTCCTACTTTTTCCTTCTTTAGCGCCTAGTTGTCTTGCCGCTTGCACACTTTAGGTCACCCGCTTGGGTATATGTGACGATGGGACTGCTGGGAAATGTATTACTCATGCTTTCTGTTGGTTCTGTCACAATCCTGCAACATAATGGTTTACGTCTTTTGGCCGCTTTTTTTTTTTTTACGTGTCGAAATAAGGTTTCAGGCAACTACTATTTACCGATCTCGCAACGTGGGTACCATTGACTTTTTTGAAGTTGTGTTGTGCCCATACCAATAGTTAGTGCGATGGTATATGGTCGTAGCCAAGTTGCCTTTAGGTTTTAAGGGTGCGCAAAGGCTCTGCTGTCATAGTGTAGGATAAGTCTCCCTTCTGTGGATGGATTTATCCTGATATATTGACAATGTCGTGCCGGCAACTGTTGTTGAGATGGTTTAGTCTGCAATCGCAAAGGTATATTCATCCTCTCTAAGTCTTATAGCATTCCCTTTCTTGCTGTTTCATTCAGATGGAAGAGGGTCTGATATTGCTTTATGAGTTCTGCGATTTGTAAAACTGCTTCATCCTACGAGTGCTTTTGGATTACTCTGCGATCTTTGCTTAGTTCCATTGTTTTTGGCCCACTGGAGTTAGTCGGTCTATCGTCTACATCCATAGGTAGTTTGTCTTATTGAGTAGCTGCACTATATGGGTGATCATTAGCGTCGTTGATCTTTTCAACTATACCCTCCTTTTCCTGCTGGATTGTACTATGAATTATAGGGTGTTTGTCAATCTTTATAACTATATGCATGACCTGCTGGGTTCCTTGTCACAGCTGATTAGAGTTATCATAGGTCTTGGTCCTTGTATCCAAAGAGTAGATGAAACTCTCATAGGTGGGTGACTCCCTTGACTCAGTCTCCACCCGTCGCATAGACCTTCTGACTCTTGTACACCTTCTCATGGAGACTTCATCCAACCTATTTTGCCAATTCTCTAAAGCCTCCCGTGAATCAGATGTACATGAAATCGTGCACTTTCAGCTTAGGTTCCCATCTATCATTGGACTGATATGATCTTCATGCATAGTTGTAACATTGTATATTTGATCGAGATAGTTGACCTGCACCTCATTATAAATAGGTTCAACATATCTTTGCCCCTCAAATGGATCAATAGGCGATACTACTCTCATCTCCTCATCTTCAAAGGAGGGGATCCTTTTCTTGAAATTTATAATTGTTTGATTGTATATAGCCCAATCTATCCCTAGTAGTGTAGGGTAAGGATTTGTGTCATCTACAATATTGATGACCTCAAAGTCTGCATATGTGCGCAATCCTTCAACATCGACGATGACATTGCTCAATTGTCCAATGGGTAGTACCTTTTCCTGATTAGCAAGACGTAGTTGGATAGGAGACCAGTCCAAGTGCAGCTTACCCATGCTTTTCCAAGTCTATCACATTAGAATATTGACATCTGACCCCAGATCTAAAATGATATAGTCCATGTCATAATCACCTATCTGCGCATTCATTCTCAATTTGTGGCCAGTCTTACATTTTCGTCGCACTTGGTTAACCTTCTTTTCACTGCGTGGTACTACAGGGATCTCGTCTATTATTGCTTGTAGCTCTACAATAGAATCTTTATCTTGGATCAACATTAAATAACTTGATAGAAGAGGCCTCAGCTTACTAACCTTAGTGGAAGCTTTCCTCTGGAACATATGTTGGAATCGTTCTGCCATGTCCTTGACTTCTGCTGAAGTTGATGGTACCTTAGGGATTATGAATTTTGATTGCACATCCCATAATACTTATTTCTGCTTTGGGTTGGTCGGTGATTCTTTTTTCTATGCTGCCAACCTCACTTGCAGCTATGTTTGTTCTTATGGGTTCACTTGCTCTACTCCAGTCGTCGCACCTTCTCTTGTTATGGAAGCAATGTTCAGGTCTCATGGTTCATCCATGATCATCTGAACATTCACATTTGCATTTGGGTTTGGGTTTGGTGGGGGGTTGGGTGAGGCAATAGTTCTTGCTTGCCACTTTGCGATCAGCTAAGGGCATTGTTCAACATTATGGTCCTACCCTTTACAACAGGAGCATGTCCTTGCAGGCTCCAAATAATCTCTGGAAAAGTGACCTACTTGTCCACAGTTATGACATGTAACTGGACCTCTCCCCCTACCAAATCCTCCTCTTCCACCTCATCCTCTAAATTTCCCACCACCCCTTCCCTAAGGGTGTAGTTGCTGCTGAGGGTACTAGTTCTGCTGGTAGTTTTGCTGATAGGGGGTTTGCTACACGTATGGATACTGAAGTGCATACAGTTGTTGGTACTAATTAGCTGGGAACTGTGCAGGTTGGTATGAGGCTTGCGCATGTTCAACCTTAGGGAACCCCTATTTTTTCATTAAGTATGTATCAACTATTTTCTCTTTCAAGAGATGGTATGCTCTATAGTGTTTTTCATCATTTCCTACCGATCTACAAAATTTACAAAATAAGTTTGCAGGGGTACTTATAACCTTGTGCAAATACACACATTCCTCGTCACGGTGACCTCTTTATTGGCATATACGACACCAGGGTAACCCTTTCCCATTTAATGGGTTAGGTGCACCAGATGCAACATAATTCATGAAGGTCAGATAGTTATCCTTGGTGTGTCCGTCCATTCTACATTTTGTGCACCATAAGTCCTCTTGTCCTTCTTTTCCCTTCTTAATATCCTGAAGTGGTAGTGTGAGGTTGGCTAGCTATGACTAAATTTGAACCATTCCAGCGGCACCGTCAACAATAGGAGAGGCGTCTAGCATCATCACCAGCTCCAATGCTTCTGTCTATGACTCAATATTCTGTTGCATCAATGTCCCTTGGATATGTGGTAGCAGAGCAGAAATAAACCAATCCTTATGCTATACATCGGACATTTGGAAGCTTACCTTAGCCATCAGCGTCTTGAATCTTTGGTCAAAATCCCACACAGTTTCTGTTAGATCTTGTTTAATCTCCTTAATCTTAGTAATACATTGGGACTCTAATTTGGGTTTTCTAAACTCTGAGATCATTGTAGCTCATATTTCCTTGAGGGTCTTCTGTGGTGTTCCAGCTGGGATGGCACAAAACTTCACGAACCAATCCAGGGTGCGACCCCTTAAGGTCATAATCAGCTGTGATTTCTTGACGTAAGTGCCATGGACCAAATGTACCATCCACACAGGTTCACATAGGAACCAATGTTGTTCAGGGCCTTCCATTCCATTTCCATTAAATGTAGGTAATAAAACGTCTGTCGCATCCATTGGGTTGGCATTCAAGTTCTCTGGGGAAGGGTTCAACTAAGGTGTACCTTCTGGCACACTAGTTTCAGGACTAGTGTTGTCCGAGTTAGAGGTCCTTCCAGGGGATGAGACTCTAGATCTCGTCTCCAGTGATATAGTGGGTGTTATATAATTTTTCTTTGACACTAAGGTCTCGTTAGAGCTATCTAGATCTCTAGGTCCTTTCGATATAGGGATATAGTCCTCCTCTTCGTTGCAAGACCCTTTGTATTCACACGACCGAATTTCCTGTTTTCTTCCATCAAACAAACTAGGATTTCATCGGCCCCTTTCGGTTTTCCTTCTCTTTCTTGATCTGAATCTTCTCCCACTCCTTAGGACTCCAACCTCGAGTTTAGGTTCTGTTCTTCCTGGGAACATCTCCACGTACTCCTCCCCATGTTCTTACCTGCTTGTTAGTGACATAGCCCCTTCCTAGACACACGGCTCAACTATCTAGGTACAAAAGACCCTTCTCATAAGCAAGTAGCTTTATCCATGAACTTATGCTCAATAAGTATCTCCTTCGTGGTCTTTGGAAGAAATCTCATTCATCTTCAGTATATGAAGTTATGGTATCTATTACAAACTCAGTAATATACCCTTGCAATATACTATCAACCCAAAAATCAACAGCTCTTGAGATAAAGTTACTTACACTAGTTACCTCCTGAACCAATTGGTTGCTCCACTCGGTAATCTCCCTTGTCTGGTAGTTGGTCCGTCTAGATGCCAATCCTACCAACCATTCATGCAGTAGAATAGGGAACTCAACAAAGAAGATCTCGTGAATACTAGAGTATATATAATCATCCAACCATCTTTCTGCGCTAAACCGTGTCCTTGCATTTTCTTCTTGCGCAAACGCTAGTGTTTTAGCCTCCAGCCAGTCTTCTGTCTCCTCCTTCATTGGGTGCCACACCATTTCCCTGATTTAATAAAAAGGTCTCGGCAATGGAACCATTTGTTGGCCACTTTTCCCCACTTGCGCAACCCAGGTTCTGCGCAGCCCACTGATCCAACAACTACCCAAGATACCATCCCGATAGAGAAATCCCCATCGACAACACCTTGCGAAGCAGGCGTAGTCTCACCTAAGATATCTCATAGATGGGTAACCGCCGGAACCATGTTTTCGCGATTGTTGGGGAAGTATAGTCCCTTGGTTCACAAGGAGCTCAATGAAGGCAGCAGGATGGCTGGATGGAGGAGTCAGTTCCACGTGAATGAGCACAAATTTATGTCATCATGCACTACCTGACTTTCCTTTCTCCCTCGCAGCTGGCGCAACTCATGCGGCGTAGCTGACTCACATCAATCGACTCTATGACTTAAGTCGAGGTTCATAACATAAATTATCCATGATGATATACATTTATACAGTGTTAATTCAGCAAGATATTATGTTCATCCATCTATCAATTACAAGAAACGAACAGAAATTGAACCATATTTAACATTATGCTGAAAGAAACTATTAATCAATCACATAAACATTAACCACATCAATCATTCATTTGGACACAAGAAATAACACTAAAACCCATCTGGGAAAAACCACCAAGGTGCTCTTCATCTGGCATGAGAAAGGATATAGAACCTTGCAGTCTGCAGGATGTAGACTGATCTTGAGAAATGTCTTTAAGTTCATACTCATAGTTCTCATGCTCTCTGGTTCGCTCATCTACTCTACTCCTACTCCTAGCGGTCTGCTCCCACTACAGCTAGATCCGCGGCTCAACAGCCCCTCTAATGCTACCATACTCTTCCTGAGTCTACTCCTCTTCTAATCGCTATGACATTACAACATGACCAGCATCCCCCTCCATGGATTACCACTGACTAACAATCTAATGGAAAACTGAATAAAGATTAGTGAAAACCTTACCGACTAACGGACTAACCGTGCTATGTGACATCAATCAAATAAACTCGGAAGCAGGATAATAATATTGACCAACCTTATAACCATTGTATCCTTCCTATTTATACTAATTTACATGGCCATGCAGGGCCAACTACATCCCGACAGTCTGTTAGCTATCACCATCAGCCACCCCTCTGGTTACAGCTGTGGTGATCATGACTTGACAGGAGGCACTATCATCCTAAATTACAAATATCTTCTCATACGTGCGCAGTTGTAGGATTATGCTGTCTTATATAGCCATGATTTGGATTCCATATATGTGGTTTTCCGTCCATTTCCCCCTTGCGTGCACCCATGCTTTCCTTTCCTTTTCCGCGCACTCCTCCATTCTGCCTTCGTGGGCCCTTTCCATCCTTTGCGCTCTTCCTTTGCTTCTATTGCATGCGTAATGAATTTTCCTTGGCCATGTGCTTGAAGTTCCTTCTTATGCCCCTTTCCTGGGCCAACAGGCCCCCAACACTCATCTCATTTTGGGAAGTTCAGGTCGGCATGTTCTTGCTATGGATCTGCATGTACTGGTAGCAGTTCATCATCTTCATCCTCAGTTCCCTAGTCATTAGTAGGCGTCTTTCCACACTCGCCTAGGGTCTTTGGAACTTTTCATTTCTTTTGTCTCGGATACGATCGTGCAAATGAATCACTTGGAATAAATTGTATTTCCTGGACTGGGTTCGGCACAGGAAGCGAACCAGGGGTCGGAATTGTTTGTGGCTTCCTATTTCTTACCATTGCGTCGGTCTTTGGGGATTGCTGCAATTGTGGGCTTGCGGCTGACTGTATTTCTACTTCCTCCTCAATTAGGTAGCCAGAGATGATAGTGGCGTCTGAAGCCTCACTCTCGCTGGGAATGTTAATAACCATGGGATTGAACAAGATGGAAAACATGTGATAGGATGCAGGTCTACAGTAGCTCGGCTCTGGTGCTCTTAGTTCATAGCAGAAAACTGTCTTGATGAAGAACCGAATATTTAGATAGCGGACAATGTATTTCAATCATTTATTTGACAGTAGTTTAAGGTCTAATCACTCTTCCAGGTTGCTTTTTCCAATGCTTTCTCCATTAATTGTTGTAGATGACCTTTTGGGTTGTACTTGTCAGACCAGTAATGGAAATTAGTGCTAAGACAGTTGATGAGAGCTAACCGTATGTGACCTTGTTCTTTGTACTGGGTTGGTTTAATGCCACGCAAGTGACCTAGCCATACAGATCTTTGGTATGGATCCATTGGCTAATGCTAGCCAGCCTGTCATTCCTGCTTTTTCCTTCTTTGGTGCCTAACTGTCTTTCCACTTGCACACTTTAGGTTTCCCACTTGGGTATATTGGATGATGGAACTGCTGGGCAATTTATTGCTCATCCTTTCTGTTGGTTCTGTCGCAATCCTGCAACAGAATAGTTTATGTATTTCGGCCATTTTTTTTTTAACCTGTCGGAGTAAGGTTTTAGGCAATTGTCATTTACCAAACTCGCGACGTGGGTACCATCGACTTTTCTAAAGTTGCGCTGTGTCCATACCCATAGTTGGTGTGATGGTATATGGCCATAGCCAAGTTGCCTTTAGGTTGTGAGGGTGCACAAAGGCTCTACTGTCATAGTGTAGGATAAGTCTCCCTTCTGTGGATGGCTTTATCTTGATATATTGACAATGTCGTGCTGGTAGTTGTTGTTGAGTTGGTTTAGTCTACAATCACAAAGGTATCTTTATCCTCTCTAAGTCTTCCACCATTTCCTTTCTTGCTATTCCATTCAGAGGGAAGAGGGTCTGATATTGCTTCATGAGTTTTGTGATTTGTACAACTGCTTCATCCTGCGAGTGCTTTGGGATTACTCTGTGGTATTTGCTTAGTTCCATTGTTTTTTGCCAGCTGGAGTTAGTTGGGTTATCATCTACATTCCTGGGTAGTTTGTCTTGTTGAGTAGCTACGCTATATGGGTGAGCATTAGCGTCATTGATATTTTCAACTATACCCTCCTTTTCTTGCTGGATTGTACTATGAATTATAGGGTGTTTGTCAATAGAACTGTATGCGTGACCTACTAGGTTCCTTGTCGCAGCTGCTCAGAGTTATCACATGTCTTGGTCGCCATATCCAAAGCATAGATGAAAATCTCATAGGTGGGTGAATCCCTTGACCCAATCTCCACCTGTCACATAGACCTTGTGACTCTTGCACACCTTCTCATGGAGACTTCATGTAACCTATTTTTCCAATTCCCTAAAGCCTCCCCTGAATCAGATGTACATGAACTCGCGCACTTCCAGCTTAGGTTCCCATCTACTGTAGGACTGATATGATCTTCATGCATAGCTATAACATTGTATATTTGATCGAGATAGTCAAGCTTCCCCTCATTATAAACAGTTTCAACATATCTTTGCCCCTCAAATGGATCAATGGGTGATACTACTCTCTTCTCCTCATCTTCAAAGGAGAGGATCCTTTTTTTGAAATTTATAATTGTTTGATTGTCTATAGCCCAATATATCCCTAGTAGTGCAAAGTAAGGATTTGTGTCATCTACAATGTTGATGACCTCAAAGTCTGCATATGTGCACAATCCTTCAACATCGACGATGACATTGCTCAATCGTCCAATGGGTAGTACCTTTGCCTGATTGGCAAGATGTAGCTGGATAAAGGACTAGTCCAAGTGCGGCTTACCCATGCTTTCCCAAGTCTTCCGCATTAGGATATTGACATCCGATCCCAGATCTAAAATGATATAGTCCATGTCATAATCACCTATATGCGCATTCATTCTCAATTCGCGTCCAGTCTTACATTTTCGTTGCACTTGGTTAACCTTTTTCTCAATGCGTGGTACCATAGGGATCTTGTCTATTATTGCTTGTGGCTCTGCAATAGCATCTTTACCTTGGATTAACATTAAACAACTTGATAGAAGAGGCCTCAGCTTACTAACCTCAAAGGAAGCTTTCCTCTGGAATATATGTTGGAATCGTTTCGGCATGTCCTTGACTTATGCTAAAGTTGATGGTACCTCGGGGCATATGAAGTCTGATTGCACATCCCAGAATACTTCCTTCTACTTTGGTGGTCGGTGGTTCTTTTTTTTGCGCTGCCAACCTCACTTGCTGCTGTGTTTGTTCTTGTGGGTTCTCTTGATCTACTCCAGTTGTCACACCTTCTCTTGTTATGGGAGCAATGTTCAGGTCTCGTGGTTCATCCATGATCATCTAAACATTAGCATTTGCATTTGGGTTTGGGTTTGGTGGGGGGTTGGGTGAGGCAACAGTTCTTTCTTGCCACTTTGCGATCAACTGAGGGAATTGTTCAACATTATGGTCCTTCCCTTTACAATAGGAGAATGTCCTTGTAGTCTCCAAACAATCTTTGGAAAAATGACCTACTTGTCCACAGTTATGACATGTAACTGGACCTCTCCCCCTACCAAATCCTCCTCCTTCACCTCATCCTCTAAACTTCCCACCACCCCTTCCCTAAGGGTGTAGTTGTTGCTGCGGGTACTAGTTTTGCTGGTAGTTTTGCTGATAGGGTTTTTACTGCACGTATGGCTGCTGAAGTGCATATGGTTGTTGGTACTGATTAGCTGGGAACTGTGTAGGTTGGTACAAGGCTTGCACCTGTTCACCCTAAGGGAACCCCTCATTTTTCATTAATCATGTATCAATTGTTTTCTCTTTCAAGAGTTGGTATGCTCTACAGTTTTTTTCATCATGTCCTACCGATCTACAAAATTTACAAAATAAGTTTGCATTCCTCATCACGGTGACCTCTTAACTGGCATATACGACACTAGGGTAACCCTTGTGCATTTAATGGGTTAGGTGCACCAGATGTGACATAATTCATGAAGATCGGACAGTTATCGTTGGTGTGTCCGTTCATTCTACATTTTGTGCACCATAAGTCCTCTTGTCCTTCTTTCCCATTCTTGATATCCTAAAGTTGTAGTGTGAGGTTGGCTAGTTGCGACTAAATTTGAACCATTCCGACAGAACCATCAGCAATAAGCGAGGCCTCTAGCTTCATCACCAGCTCCAATGCTTATGTCTGTGACTCAATATTCTACTACATCAACGACCCTCACATATGTGGTAGTAGAGCAGAAATGAACCACTGCTTATGTTGTACATCAGACATTTGGAAGCTTACTTTGGCCATCACCATCTTGGATCTTTGCTCAAAATCCCACACAGTTTCTGCTAGAGCTTGTTTAATCTCCTTTATCTTAGTAATACATTAGGACTCTGATTTGGGTTTTCTGAACTCTGAGATCTTTGTAGATTAGATTTCCTCGAGGGTATTCTATGTTGTTTCAGCTAGGATGGCACAAAACTTAATGAACCAATTTAGGGCATGACCCCTTAAGGTCGTAATCAGCTATGCTTTCTTGACGTCAGCGCCATGGACCAAACGCACAATCCACACAGCTTCACATAGGAACCAATGTTGTTCAGGGTCTTCCATTCCATTTCCATTAAATGTAGGTAACCATACATCTGTCACAGCCATTGGGTTGGTGTTGAGGTACTCTGAGGTAGGGTTCAACTGAGTTGTGCCTTCTGGCGCACTAGTTTTAGGACGAGTGTTGTCCGAGTTAGAGGTCCTTCCAAGGGATGAGACTCTAGATCTCATCTCCGATGATATAGCTGGTGGTATATAATTGTGCTCTGACCCTGATTTCTTGTCAGAGCTATCCAGATCTTCTGGTCTTTTCGATATCGGGCTATAGTTCTCCTCTTTGTCACAATACCCTTCATCTTCGCATGACCAAAGTTTGTGTTTGCTTCCTTCGAACAAACTAGGATTCCATCGGCCCCTTTTGGTTTTCCTTCTCTTTCCTAATCTAAATATTCTCCCACTCCTTAGGATTCCAACCTCGAGTTCAAGTTCTATTCTTCTTGGAACATCTCCACGTACTCCTCCCTATGTTCTTACCTGCTTGTTAGCGACATAGCCCCTTCCTAGACACACGGCTCAATTATCTAGGTGCAAAAGACCCTTCTCATAAGCAAGTAGATTTATCCATGTAATTATGCTCAATAAGTATCTCCTTTGTGGTCCTTGGAAGAAATCCCGTTCAGCTTCAGTATATGAAGTTATGGTATCTATTGCAAACTCAGTAATATACCCTTGCAATATACTATCAACCCAAAAATCAACAGCTCTTGAGACAACGTTACTTACACTGGTTACCTCCTGAACCAATTGGTCGCTCCACTCGATAGTCTCCCTTGTATGGTAGTTGGTCTGTCTAGATGCCAATCCTACCAACCATTCATGCAATAGAACAGGGAACTAAACAAAGAAGATCTCATGAATATCAGAGTATACATAATCATCCAACCATCTTTCTACACTAAACTGTGTCCCTACACTTTCTTCTTACATAAACACTAGTGTTTTAGCCTCCATCCAGTCTTCGATCTCCTCCTTCATTGGGTGCCACACCATCTCCCCGATTTAATCAAAAGGTCCCAGCAACGAAACCATTTGTTGGCCACTTTTCCCCACTTGCGCGACCCAATTTCTGCGCAGTCCATTGATCCAACAACTACCCGAGATACTGGCCTGATAGAGCAAGACCCATCAGCAACACTTACGAAGCAGGCACAGTATCACCCGAGATATCTCATAGATGGGTGACCACCGAAACCATGTTTTCATGATTACCGGGGAAGTATAGTACCTTGGTTTGCAACCAAGGAGCTCAATGAAGGCAACGGGATGGCTGGATGGAGGAGCCAGTTCCACACGAATGAGCACACTGTATGTCATCGTGCACGACCTGAATTTCCTTTCTCCCTTGCAACTGGCACAACTTGTGTGGCGCAGCTGACTCACATCATTCAACTCTATGACTTAAGTCAAGGTTCATAACAGAAATTATCCAGGATAATATACATTTATTCAGTCTCAATTCAGCAAGATATTGTGTTCATCCATCTATCAATTGCAAGAAACGAACAAAAACTTAACCATATTTAACATCACGCTGAAAGCAACTATTAATCAATCCCATAAACATTCACCACATCAATCATTCATTTGGATACAAGAAATAATGTCGAAACCCATCTGGGAAAAACCACCAAAGTGCTCTTCATCTGGCATGAGAAAGGATATAGCACCTTGTAGTCTGCAGGATGCAGACTGATCTTGAGATATGTCTTTAAGTTCAGACTCATATTTCTCATGCTCTCTGGTTCGCTCATCCACTCTAGTCCTACTCATAGCGGTCTGCTCCCACTGTAGCCAGATTCGCTGCTCAACAACCCCTCTAATTCTACCATACTCTTCCTAAGTCTACTCATCTTCTAATCTCTATGACATTACAACATAACCGACATCCCCCTCCATGGATTACCGTTGAATAACAATCTACTGTAAAATTGAATAAAGATTAGTGAAAACCTTACAGATTAATAGACTAACCGTGCTCTGTGACATCAATCAAATAAACTCGGAAGTAGGAAAATAAGACAGACCAACCTTCTAACCATTGCATCCTTCCTATTTATACTAATTTACATGGCCACACAGGGCGAACTGCATCCCGATAGTCTGTTAGCCGTCACCATTAGCCACCCTTCTGGTTACAGCTGTGGTGATCATGACTTGACATGAGACACTATTGGCCTGACTTACAAATATCTTCTTGTACATACATAGCTGTAGGATTATGCCATCTTATACAACCATGATCAGGATTCCATATCTGTCGCTTTTCGGTTGTTTTCCCCTTGCGCACATCCATGCTTGCCTTTCCTTTACCATGCACTCCTCCATTATGCCTTCACAACCCTTTTCGTCCTTTGCGCTCTTCCTTTGCTTCTATCGCGCGTGTAGCGCATTTTCCTTGATTGCAAGCGCGGAGTTCCTTCTTATGCGTGAAGTTCCATCTTTTGGAAACCTATAGATAGGTCTTTTTTTTTTACTTGGGCCGATACGACTTCCTCTTTTGTCCATTCTGATAAGTCTATGCCCATAGCTTTCTCTACGTCTGGCTGGGCCTTTTTGATGGCACTTCTGCTACTTTGCATCATGTTCCTATGTGCCCTTATTTGTGTTGCATTATTCATATCCTGCTTCTTCTCAGAGTTCTTCTGTGGTCTCCATTGCAGCTATATATTTCCCTGGGATTTGGGCTGCATTGCCAATGTTTTGTTGGAACTGGGCCAGAATAGGTGTAATTCGTTCTATCTCCTAGCAAGCTTCTTTTGCCTGCTTCTCGAGTTCGCGCACTATGCCGCTGCTTGGTTGTTCCGATGAGGTTCTGGTCAGTGCATGAGTGAACTCATGGATACACTGCTAAACCGGCTGAATTAACTTTTTTATCCTTTCAACTTCGACCTGTTGTTCAGTCATTTCCTTGTTACGCATGATTTCGTGGTCATGCAGGGTTCTGGCCTTATCGAGGAGCTCCTTAAGCTCAGTGCCCTGAGTGATTTTCTCTTTCATTGGTAGCTTCTTAATCTTGGCTTTGAGTGCCAAGATTTGTAAATCTGCCTGCTGTGCTTGCTCGGCAAGGTGTTCTACCACTACATCATTGATGAGCTACTCCCATGCTGTAGCGATTGTCTCAACTTCCCCTGTACAAACGCGCTCGGCTTCCCTTAGCCGGGAAACCGCTTGAGCTGTAGATTGTTTCCTTTGCTTCAGCACTTCCGGGGGTGTGCCAGACGGCAGGTGGGTTTTCATCTCCCAAATCTCTTTCTGTAGGTCTGCATCCATCTTGGAGAGATGTCTCAATTGATCCACCGGTTCGACCTCAGACTCTTCGACCTCATCAAAGAGTTGCACCGCTGCTTCCTTTATTGCTTATTCTAGAGAATCATGTCTTTGGGCTTGGGCTGCAAACATGCCTCCTTCCTTCCTTTGGTACACCTACATGACTCCTAGTACCAGGGTCCTTACCCTTTTCAATGAAAACCTTAGGAGAAAACTTGGGTGTTTTTTCTATCTATACCCAGAAAAAAGGAAAATAAATTTACCAAAAAGAAACAAAAAAAACTAAATTAAAAAAAAGAAAAAAAAATGGGACCCCTAACATAACTTTTCACATTTTATCTCCCGCGAATAGTTTTCTCGGGAAAGGGAGGCGTTTTCTTTTTGCATAGGCCAGGGTTTACTTGCTTTGATTCTGGTACTCAACACCATGAAAGTTGAAGCTAAGCTATTGGGATATAGTGAGGTGATTTGCGTCAGGTGTAACTTAAGTTTTACTGCATTCTTGTTCTGCGTTCTTTATTGTCAGAAATCAAAATATTGGTTCCTATGCTACAAAATTTTAAAAATTCTGTAATTTTTTTTATTTCCTCTAGGCCTAACCATGGATTATGGTGGCTCTTTCTAGCTGAGTCATGGACAGTTTAACATTCATTTAGATGGGTTGTGATTGTTTTGTGAGCAATAGAGTTGGAATGCACTTTCCCACTGTTGCAAGACCATTATCGTGTTCATCTTTGGGGTTTCCTGTGTAAACCTTGTCCTTCTTGCAGCCTCTAAGGCTGAGGGGTCTTCACTCTTGGAGACTGAGATATCTTGTTGGCTATTGTACATGTCTAACCTAACCCTAAAACACTATAACCCTCTCTCTCTATCAATTTATGAGACATGTTCCTTTTAGCAGGTAGTCTTCCCTTTTACTTTTGAAACTTGTTAGATAGATTAAACGTTTAAACAAATTTCAGTTAACAATTGAGTGATGATGGACTTTATTTTTATGGTTAAGTGATTGTTTGTGATTGAATTATATCATTATTTTTATTTAATTTAAATTGTTTTTTTAACAAAAATGAGTAGGTTTTGTATTAATAAGACTATGGTTGAGCCACCCAAGAGGTTAAATCTGTGAGTTCTTTGCAAAAAACAAAATTCCCCACATAGCAAATGGGAATACTACATTTATTTAATTTAAATTCTTAGAACATATTACTTTTTACTTTAATAACAATCTAATAGGATATGGCTAATCAACACTCTAATCATTTAAAAAAAAACAGGCAAAGCATGTTATGACACGAAATCAAAAAAGTCTTATTCTGAAATTTTCAAAAAGAACTCGTCAAAATGATCAAATGGTAAAGAAGGGGACATGCATATCAAAAGGTAAATATTTAGAAATAGAACAATGTATTTCATTATGTAGTTATATAATGCTTATTTTATTGTATGATGATGTTAGGCATATTTTTAATAGCATTCTTAGCTATAGTTACTAAGAAGAGGAAAATACAAAAAATAGCAAAGAATATTAGTATCCTTCTATGCCTTTGAATGACTCTACTAGTCCTAACAAAGAAGCAAATGGAAAAGATACATTTTCCTCTTTTCAGGAGGAGGAGAAACATGAACAAGGTAATCCCATTACTACAGATTTTTCTAGTTCCTTATAACTATAAATCTTATGATTAAGAAATCAATAACACCTTTACATGCCCTTCTTGTATAGAAGATGTTCACAAATAACCATGCCATATGGATAACAGTGTAGAAGAGGAAGATCCCTCCACACAAAAAGAGGCAGAGCAACATGAAGAACAAGGTAACGTCATTAACGTATAATTTTGTAGTTCTTCATAAATAAAATTTTATGACTTTGAAATCCATAACACCTTTACTTGCCCTTCTTTTATAGAAGATGTTCACAAAGAAAAATGCCAACAAGATATTAGTATACAAGGTGAAGATCCCTCTACACAAGCATCGACAGAGAAAGTCAAGAAGAAAGTTAGAGGAGCAACTAAATGTGCATAAATCAATAACTTGGAGGAAAAGATCGAAATTCATATCAATGAAAGGAACCAACCAATTGGTCCAAACTCTGTGAAGCTATCTTCATTACTAGGTGTGCTCACAAGGGAAATGGTTCTGATCAACTATTCTGATTGGAGGAAGGTTTTAGATCAATTAAAGGAGGACTTGTGGAACATTATTAATGTAATGATTAGACATTATGTGTATTTGTTTTCAACATTTCTATTTTTGGATGATTTCGATCTTTATTTTCAAACCATGTACGGAATCTAAAGATGCAATTCTTGTATGTTGCAGGAAAAATTCATAATCCCTCTGGTCCTTAAAGAATATTGTATGAAATCCATTGACCATAAGGCAAACAATCATAGATATCGGTTGACCAAAAAATACTGTGACCCTTATGAGTCAACAGAGGAAATATTAAAAAACGTTCCTCCAATTAGGATAAGTGAGACAGTGTGGAGAGAATTCATCCTATCACGAGCCACCACTAAATTCCTGGTAAGCAAAAAGTTCACATATTATATAATCAAGTTTTTTAGAATGTCTATTGGCTTGTAATGTTGACTTATATATGTTATTTTCAATTGATTACTAATATATGAGGAAAAAAAACAAGGAACATAGAGGAAAGGAGAGGGACTTGCACACCTCTGGACGTCGAGGTTATCAACGGGTCGAAGATGATATGGTATATAGTTGTAATGATATTTTATCCGATACGATAAATATTAGCATATTTTAGTTTCATTTAAATGACACAACTTAACCATACTATTTTACTTGTTGCAACTATAAAAAATCTATAGCCTCTAATGATACAACTACAATCATTACTAGGGCTGACTTATGGAAGAAGTTCCATCAAAAGAAGGATGGCACTCCAATCACACCAGCTGTAGGAGAAAAAATAGTATGTTCTCAACCTTTTAATTTAGATATTGATTAAAATTGAATTTTACATGTTGGAAATGTTTCTTCTATGATCTGATTTAATTGTATGTCAATGTTAGCAAAAAATTGAACAAGCACAAGTAGAAGTTGCATCTCAAGACTTTGCAGCTAGGGATGATGCCCTTGCCAAGGTACTAGGGGTTGATGCAAGAGGGTGATGTCGTGGCGTTGGATTAGGAGTTATGACAACTAAATTGTTTGGAAAAATTACACACAAGGAGGCGCTAGATGTAAGCCAAGCAACAGTGAAAGAAAAAACAGAGGAATTCTCATATTTGAAAACAACAATAAGTGAACTACTGAAAAGAGTAGAAGATATGGAGAGAGAACATGTGGTTAAAAAAGAAAGTGTTAGTCTCCAATTCTTTACTCTTGTCTCAGTATACATATTTTCACAGTAATGATCTGAAGGCTACTATCTGAATGCTCATATAAACAGTGTCCTACTGTACAAAATGCTCAGGCTGAAATCACGCTTGTGGTGGAGGTCAGTTGTTTATTTATTATTTGAAAAAATATATATATTTTTTCATATTTTGAATATATATATATATATACATTTTGTTTCCTTGACAGAGTAATATAGGCGACATAACAACCCCTAGGAACGGACTAATACAAAAGAAATCAACTTCAATGCATACTCCATCATCCCTAGTAAGTATTGGAAAATTTCATAATTTAGATCAATTTTATTTTATTTTATCAATATATTAGAAATCATTTTTTGCTAGGTGCAGATTCATGCATCAAAATATGATGAACATTTGGTACAGAAAACACCAATGGTTCCATCGAACTGCAAATTGAAAAAAATGAAAACACCAATTCAAGTAAGATTGTAATTATTTAATCTAGGATCATTAATGTTTAAATTCTTATTTCCATGCGTCTTACTTTGTCTCATTTATTTTCAAGGTCAAGATAATAATGAGTTGACACCAACTTCCCAATTGGGGCTGGTAGGAAAGAAATGCTTTCTCATTGCATTAAGCTCGAGGGTTAAATTTGCAAGGGTGACAATACATAAGACTGACCCAAATGCAATGGTACACTGTGCCTCTGTTGGAAAAGGCTATTATTTTGTGAATCCGACAGAAATTTTAGATCCTCTATTTGAAAATATACCTCTACCACGTCCCAATAGCGCATTTTGTAATCTAGCAGATGCTTTGTTGAGCTTCATTCCTTGGCATAAGGATGACATTGAACTATGTAATTAGTGCTTATACTGTGTGACTAGTGATTTCAGTGATGTTGTATCAACTGAGAATAGTTGATTTATTGAATATTTATACTTGGATTAGGACATAGTTTATAAATTTTGTGTAGTTCGGGATTAATCCACTTAAAAAAAAATTTGGGCACAAGTTGCAATTATATGCCATGAGCACAATTTCTGATTTTGTAATACATCAGTATTATATAATCTTTGTTGCATGTGAAATGAGATGTTGTGTTGTGAATATGTGGAATGAGCAGTCTGTATATCATATTTTCATTAATTTTTTTTTGTAAATTAGTTTATCCTTCTATTGCCTTCTATTTCCAAAAATAGACATTTATAGAAAAAAAATTAATATAAATTATTTTCCACATTGTAGAAAGAATAAGAAAATTACCATAATTAAATATTTAAAGGAATAAGCTTGCATGCAGAAACAAATTCATGTGCAATGATTAACAATAATAGTAAGCTGATTTCTTAACTCAATTGAGGCCATGACCTTTTATGTTGTATGAAACAAACAATCTACAGATCATTTTGAATTTGAAAATCAAAACTAAGTTTAAATACAGACTACTCAATTTTCAGATTGAAGTCACCATGTTTATTTTTTTAAGTGGTAGTGTTACAAAAAAAGTTATAGTTCAAAGACACATTACTGCTCAAAGAGAAAAGCAGGTAGAGCATTTTGTCATAAGAGACAAGATGAAACGTGGTCTTGATGGATTCCTCAGTTTGTCATAAGAGACCCTGAAGTAGAATTTATGGGCCTACCACAACTGTGGTTTACGGAAATTAGACCAAGCATAGGAGAAGATAAAAAATTGTCTAAGTATGGAATTATTGGTAAAATCTTCCTGATTGGCCTTAGGGAAATTCCCACCATAGGTCATAGGATGACGATAAAAATATTCTGAGACTATGAATATATAGAGTGTTGTATGGTGCATCCAACCGTATTAGTAGCCTAACCAAAAAGTATTTCAGGAAGAAGATATCAATCTGCCAAAAGTTCCTCTCAACCATATTTTCACTGCTCCTGAAAAATGCCCGCCATGGAGAGAGAAAGAAGCTCTAGAAGATGAAAGTGGTCTTGATGGATTCATCTTGTTGGCCTCTACCCACTGTGCATCTCACTTGCCAAGTTTGAAGGGAAAATGAAAACACCTTGGTGACCTAGGGTTTGAAGAGAACTGGTTAAGTGTTAGACAAAGTGTTTGAGAGACCACTTGGAAATTCCCACAAGGGGGTGTTCCTTTGATGATAAAATTCATCAGATGATATGGTCCTATTCATTGTTGAAATGTATATCTAGCCATGCTCTTGGTTTTTGTTTTGGATATATTTAACATTAATATAATTTATTTTCCACATTGTAGCAAGAATAACAAAAAGACCAAAATTAAATATTTAAAGGAATAAGCTTGCAGCAAGAAACAAATTAATATGCAATAAATAACAATTATAGTAAGATGATTTCTTAACTCAATTGAGGCTAGGATAAGTTTATGTATTTTATTAAGTGCAGTTCCTAAGCTTGCATTCCTCAGCTTGCATTTCTAAGCGTGCATTCCTAAGCTTGCATTCCTCAGCTTTCTTTCCTCAGCGTACATTCATACGCTTAAATTCACCAGAGTGCATTCCTCATCATGCATTCCTACCCTTGCATTCCTTGGCGCGCATTCCTCAGCATGCACACCAAACCAACCATGACCAGCACAATTGAATTTGGGTCGCTGCGTACTATGGCAACAGATGAAACAAGGTCGTCTTACACCATGGCAGCAAACACAGGGGCCTTCTCTACCACGACATCAGGAGAAGTGCAAGGTTCCCAGGTTGAACGGTTCACGGTGAAAAAACTCCAAGAGAAGGCTAATGAATGGAGTGATACAAGCATATGTCCAACTGGTATGTTAAATATCCTTTTGAGAGCATGAGT
The DNA here is from genome assembly GCA_001517045.1 of Pseudotsuga menziesii. Lineage (NCBI taxonomy): Eukaryota > Viridiplantae > Streptophyta > Pinopsida > Pinales > Pinaceae > Pseudotsuga > Pseudotsuga menziesii. The sequence continues at coordinate 1,057,683 of LPNX010629086.1, forward strand.
GGATAGGTTTATTTTTTTGGAATTTTAATTATCAAAATGACGAGATAGATGATGCCATCTATAGTTATGATCATGGGGCTATGGAATTGCACAATTTTGGGAAGAGGGTTCATCTAGACCCTGATTTGGCTTCTAGAGCAACCAAAATTCCATGAAGAGAGGGGGAAATGTTAAACTCATGGAAAACCCCCTAGGAAGAAAAGATTTAGATGGCTAGTAAAATTTGTGGGAAACGGGTTGTTGTCCCTAGAAATGGTTTTAAAATGGAATATGTTCCTCAAGGAATATAAAAATCCTTGATTCAGAATATCCTTAGTACCATAATGAATCACCACAAGCAGAATGATATTTTGGGTAATTGCATGAAGTTGACCATACACTAGGTTGAAGACATGGCCATATATGTCTGTCATCTATTGGCTAGGAAATTGCACTCTGCATTGCAAGATAGTAAAATGAAGAGGGTTAAGTTCAGTTACCCAGTCACACTGCCAAAAATTATTGATTTATGTCGACCTGGTGTTGTAGGGTCAAATTGTATTAGAACATACATTAGGAAGCCTAAATAACAACAAAAAAATTAGGAATTACCTCAACCGTCTTTAAAGAATAATGTAGAAGCAGTTTCTACTATCACTACATCAACAATACATGGAAAACCTTTAGAGGACAATATGGAACCTATGGGAAACGACATTCCTTCACTTGCCCTTGAAGAAGATGTTGTTGTCACAACTTTGGTTGGAATGCATGGAAATGAAAATGCAAATCAATGGGAGGAATTTTTGAACAATGATATGGACCATTCACCGACGAGTGATGAAGACCTAATTCATGTCGAATATGGATTTGATGGTAGATTTGTTTTTTCTTTATCTAATAAAATGGTACATTTCAAAGAACAATCTACCTTGTGGGAGGATTCCTTCACAGCTAGTGAGGAATTGTGCAGAACTAAGGATGTCCAAATTCTTTATTTGGTACATCATGTTACAGGTTTAGAGAAAATAATTGTGGAAACTGAAAAAATAATTGGCCAAAAGGATTAACTTATTAAGGATCAATGTTCTAAATTTACCGTAGTTCTAGCAGAATCGATTTCTGAACTTGACATACTAAAAGACATGTATCAGGCTCAAAATAAAAAAGATGAGGAATTATATGGATACTTCAAAATGAGCTAAGAAACAGGCCTGAAGTTTTGAACATGCCACCATTGAAGACTGTATTTGGTAAGGAAGAAGAACTTCAGCAAGAATTGAAGCAGAAAGAAACATTTATTACAGGTTTGAAGGTTGAGTTTGAAAAGGAATTGAGAGAAATGATCATTAAACAGCAAAATGAGACTGCATAATATGAAACAAGATTGGAAAAATTGAATAAAACAATTAAAAACAAAAATGAGTTGCTACAAAAAAAGAGAATTTAAAGGATTTCAGAAACTCTCGAGGCTAAAAGTGGTGGAAGAGGGAAAAAATCAATAGTCAAGGGTAAACAAGTCTGCACACCAGAAGAATCAACAGTTAGGGGTAAACAAGGCTTCACACCAGATGAATCAATAGTTAGGGGTAAACAGGTTTGCACACCAAATGAATCAACAGTCAGGGGTAAACAAGTCTCAACTCCAGAAGAATCAACAGTCAAGGGTAAACATGTCTACATGCTAGAATAATCAACAGTCAAGGTTAAAAAGGTTAGCAAAACAAAAGATTCCAAAGTCGAGGGTAAAAAGGCCATCACACCAAAAAAATTTGGCAGTAAAAAACTGGGTGATGTAACTATGGAGATCTTACTCCAGTTTCATAATTCCTTGCAACAACGAGAGAATACCTTGAATGAAGTTGCTTCAACCATAAATTCTATAGAGTTTACATTTGGCTCATCAGATCCAACATTGAAGAAGATTATAGAGAAGGAGGCCGAAATTAGAGACCTTCACCAAAAACTATTGGAGAAGGTAAAAGCACTACATTTGGGATGTGATAGTGAGATACAAGATTTGAAATCCCAAATTAAAGCTTTGCAGAATAAACCTGTGGCAGAATAAATTTTGTATACTTCATCTGATAGCGATTTGAGGGAACAAGAGCTCGAGAAGGAGGTACAATAGGTCAAGAGAAAATTAAGTGCAATTCAATCTGAGCTGAAGTGGAAAAAGGATGATCTTAAATAAAAGGAAGATGAGCACTCAAAGCAGAAAAATAATAATGTAGAGATGTTGAAGAAATGCCTATAAGAAAAAGATAGATTGCATACAAAAGTGATAAATCTTGCAAACAGAGTGAAAGAGCAAGAAAAACAATTAAAACATATGGTCGATGAAGCTTTTGTAGAACTTGAGGGTTCTGGAAAAGGAAAGAGAATCTATAGTGAATTTTCTTATTCTAAAAAGGAGGAATTGCAAAAACCTCCCAAGCATCCTACAGTTCTAAAATAATATGGTGTACACTTGATGTCTATGTACATACTAATATTGTTGTAAGATAAATTGTTAGTATTTCTTGCCAATGCATATATTTTGATATAGTTAATGTGTTTCTAATGTGTAATCCATATGTGCATTTTCCCAATATCTAAGAGAATTTAATGTGCAACCCATACTGAGAAGTGTGTATGAAACTACAAATGATGAAATATATTCTACAAATGAATTGACATATGAAATATTCTTGAAATATATTCTACAAATGAATTGACATATGAAATATTCTTGAAATATATTCTACAAATGAATTGACAGATCATCATTTCATGTTATATTGAATAAGTTTCACTATAACATAGACATATCAACCTTTTCTACAAACTCTTGTACTCATTTTTGTAAATTGTATGATCTACAGTAAAATCCAAGTCATCCAAAACAACAATTGATAGTATTTTCCAATTTTTCATGGCCAGAACTAAAAATTCACACCAATTCCAATCGAAGTACACTGTAGGTATGAAATTTGGAAGTTCGCATACAAAAACCTAATTAGAATAGTATAGTTTTAATTTCAGACATAAATTAAACTTCTACTTTGAAATAAGAATGCATCCAATATTTGAAATGAGAATGGAACAACTGTAAATGCTGGTTTCTTGTTGACGGGCATCATAGTTTGGAAATCAATCTCGTAGATCTGCAAGTTTGTATTGTTTGTATCTTTTTTATTATAGTATAAATCATCATCGTTCCTTACAGAAATTAATAAATAAGAACATAACATATGTAATACATTCTGAAGAAAAAAATAGAGATAATGCAAAAATATAACCAGATCGATACTCAAGAAAGTTTTAAAAGGGGACCAAGAGCATTTTCTATTATATTATGCTTTCATTACAAAGCAGAGGGATAGTTTACAGTTGAATCAGTAACATCAAACAACTCTTTCAATAATAACTTTCCCTACTACCTATTAAATTCTATTTATAGACCTCAAGGGTCGGATTGACCATGTTACAAGTGGATTTCAATTGAGTGGAACTGAAATGCTGATTCACCCACGAGCCAACCCGCCCTCTAATGTAATTTCCTAGCTCAAACAAAGATACCAACTACTGCAGAACAAGGAAAACACGATAGTGCAACACAAGGGGGAAACAGGGCTGAAGTGGACTGCATGTTTCAACACCAGGGGTAGAAAGGGAGTAGAAGAGGAAGTTGCATTCCAGTTATCTGGATGGGAGATATGAGTAGAGAAGAATTATATCAGATATTCATATTGCATGAGAGGTATCTAAGGAGAAAATGGAAATACCAATGAAAGAAGAAAATGGTAAGGAAGAGAGAAATGCCACAGACAAACATGGCTCAGCGGAAAACAACATGCAATACCCATCTAGTGTGGAGAAATTAAAAGCTGGAATTGAAGAAATCAATCCTGCTATGCCACCGAGAGGGAATTTTTGGGTTGTTGAAGAGGGACAGGGTGTTGACTTAGTGCAGGAAATACTTCACTGAGTGATGGGAAAGGAATGTCAAACGAACATAAAAACAATAATATGGAATGGAACTGTCAATGAAAGCCATCGAACCCAAATGAGACTATCTCCAATTCTACCCATTTCACTGATACTATCAATGAACTCAAATTTGCTCACATCTACGGCCACACTGGACAAAAATTAACGAACATAGAGAATGGAGTCAATACATAGCCTACTGATAACAGTGGCCCCTATTTATCAATATTACATAAGAAGCAGCATGGATATGTGTACTGTGTTGGACCTTTGAATAATTGAAAGGTTGGAAGAAAGGTTAATCATAAGGAAATGATGAGTTCACATCTAGCTGATGCAATCATTCTCAATTTCGTCAGAATCCAACTCGATTCAGGTTCATCGAATCATAGAATTTGATGGTTCGTTAAGTGACATATTTGACACTCAGTTGAAAGTTCAGAATATGACAGGTATGGAAAAGAGAAAACAACCATTTACAGGTTTATAAGATTATATGACATATTTTACACTCAATTAGTTCAACATGTGTATGACAAGTTGAGGTATGGGACAATGAAATCAGGCATGTGTGTGTATTTTACTAAAGCAAGTCAATTTTGGATTGCTTTACTCAAATGCACACCCAGCAAGAAAAAACTGTGGTTTAGGGAAATTAGACCTGCAAAAACATGCAAAAACTGTGGTTTAGGAAAATTAGACCAAGCCTAGGAGAAGATAAAAAATTGTCCAAGTATGGAATTATTGGTAAAATATACCTTACTGGCCTTAGGGAAATGCCCGCCATAGCTCATAGGATGACGATAAAAATATTATGAGACCGTGGATCTCTAGATTCTTGTATGGTGCATCCAACCATATAATTATCCTTACCAAAAAATCTTTCAGTAATAAGATATCAATCTGCCAAAAGTGCCTCTCAGCCATATTTGCACCACTTCAGAAAAATGCACGTTGAGGAGAGAGAAAGAAGCTGCAGAAGATGAAAGTGGTCTTGATGGATTCACCTTGTTGGCCTCTACCCATTGGGAATCTCACTTGCCAAGTTTGAAGGAAAAACGAAATCACCTTGGTGACCTAGGTTTTGAAGAGAACTGGTTAAGTGTTAGACAAAGAGTTTGAGAAACCACTTGGAAATGCTCTCAAGGGGGTGTTCCATTGATGATAAAAATCATCCGATGATATGGTCTTGTTCATTGTTGAAATGGATATCTATCCATGCTCTTGGTTTTTCTTATGGTGCCCAGATAAGGAAAATATAAACTTGTCAAAATAGAATAAAAATCTTATTTTGCATACTAAAGATAGAAAAAATGGCTAAGTGTTGTAAAGGGGCTAAGTGATGCCCTCATTAAGATTGATTCCCACACTAAGGATGATACCCGCATGGCATGGCATAGCATAGATGATGATGTGGCATGAATTCAAAATCATTGTTGCATTATGACATCGTTCTGGAGAAATACGAAAAATTAGTGAAAATCAGGAAATTGGTTAAGTATGGGGATATTGGTCCAAGTAGCCTTAAGAGGATGCCTGCCACAAATGGTTTGTTGAAAAAAATGCCCGCACCACATGGGGATATTGTAGGTTGTTGTTTTTTCTACTCAACCATGGTCTTAGTTTTTCCGAAGACATGAACCTAAAGAAGAATTTATAGACCTGCAAAAACTGTGGTTTAGGGAAATTAGACCAAGCCTAGGAGAAGATCAAAAATTGTCCAAGTATGGAATTATTGGTAAAATATTCCTAACTAGCCTTAGGGAAATGCCCGCCACAGCTCATAGGATGACGATAAAAATATTATGATACTGTGGATCTCTAGAGTCTTGTATGGTGCATCCAACCATATAATTATCCTGACCAAAACGTCTTTCAGTAAGAATATATCAATGTGCCAAAAGTGCCTCTCAGCCATATTTGCACTGCTCCAGAAAAATGCCCATCGAGGAGAGAGAAAGAAGTTCAAGAAGATGAAAGTGGTCTTGAAGGACTCACCTTGTTGGCCTCTACCCATTGGGAATCTCACTTGCCAAGTTTGAAGGAAAAACGAAATCACCTTGATGACCTAGGGTTTGAAGAGAGTTGGTTAAGTGTTAGACAAAGAGTTTGAGAGACCACTTGAAAATGCACGCAAGGGGGTGTTCCATTGATGATAAAAATCATTAGATGATATGGTCATGTTCATTGTTTAAATGGTTATCTAGCCATGCTCTTGGTTTTTCTTATGGTGACCAGATAAGGAAAATATCAGCATGGCAAAATAGAATAAAAATCTTATTTTGCATACTAAAGATAGAAAAAATGGCTAAGTGTTGTAAAGGTGCTAAGTGATGCCCGCATTAAGGTTGATTCCCACATGGCATGTCATGGCATAGATGATGATGTGGCATGAATTCAAAATCATTGTTGCATTATGACATTGTTCTAGAGAAATACGACAAATTAGTGAAAATTAGGAAATTGGTCGAGTATGGGAATATTGGTCCAAGTAGCCTTAAGAGGATGCCCGCAACAAACGGTTTGTTGAAGAAAATTCCCGCACCACATGGGGATATTGTAGGTTGTTGTTTTGTCTACTCAACCATGGTCTCAGCTTGTCCAAAGACACCCTGAAGAAGAATTTATGGACCTGCCAAAACTATGGTTTAGGGAAATCAGACCAAGCCTAGGAGAAGATCACAAATTGTCCAAGTATGGAATTATTAGTAAAATATGCCTAACTAGCCTTAGGGAAATTCTCACCATAGCTCATAGGATGATGATAAAAATATTATGAGAGTGTAGATCTCTATATTATTGTATGGTGCATCCAACCATATAATTATCCTGGCCAAAAAGTCTTTTAGGAAGAGGATATCAGTCTGCCAAAAGTGCCTCTCAGCTATATTTGCACTGCTCCAAAAAAATGCCCGTCGAGAAGAGAGAAAGAAGCTCTAGAAGATGAAAGTGGTTTTTCTGGATTCACCTTATTGAACTATACCCATTGGGAATATCACTTGCAAAATTTGAAGGAAAAATGAAATCACCTTGGTGACCTAGGGTTTGAGGAGAACTGCTCAAGTGTTAGACAAAAAGTTTGGGAGACCACTTCGAAATGACCGAAAGGGGGTTTTCCTTTTATGACAAAATTCATCAGATGATATGGTCATGTTCATTGTTGAAATGGATATCTATCCATGCTCTTGGTTTTTCTTATGTTGTCTAGATAAGGAAAATATCAACCTGACCAAATAGAAGAAAAATGTTATTTTGCATACTAAAGACAAAGAAAAAATGGCTAAGTGTTTTAAAGGGGATAAGTGATGCCCACATTAAGGTTGATGACCGCACTAAGGATGATGCCCGCATGGCATGGCATGGCATTGATGATGATGTGAAATGAAGTTGAAATCATTGTTGCATTATGACATCATTTTGGACAAATAGAGAAAATTAGTTAAAATCGGGAAATTGGCTAAGTTTGGGAATATTGATCCAAGTAGCCTTAAAAATGTGGTTTAGGGAAATTAGACCGAGCCTAGGAGAAGATAAAAAAATTGTCCAAGTATGGAATTATTGGTAAAATCTGCATAACTAGCCTTAGGGAAATGCCCGCCACAACTCATAGGATGATGATAAAAATATTCTAAGAATGTGGATCTCTAGAGTGTTGTATGGTGCATCCAACCATATCTAGAAGACTATAATAAGAGGTTTTTAGTACAGTTTGAAGACAATATAGAATCACCTTCACAATAACCCACATGTCAGGAAATGTATATTATCGTTTCAAACTTACGAATTCCATATATAATGAAAAAAATATTCAATAAGTTTGCCATTGATTTTCTTTTTCTGAAAACTTCAATAAGTTTAATTGCTTAACAATCAGTGAGTTGATTATTTAGGTTCTCCTTTTCTTTTTCTATCTCGGCTAGTTCAGAACCCTGTATTAGCTGGATGGCAGGTATGAGAATCTTCTTTTTCAATAACTAAATCTCTTTTTCTTTCTCATCCAGCAACCTTTGGATATGGCCAGCTCCCTTATCAGATTGGCCTCCAGCAGCCAGCAGCGCAGTTTGCAACTTCTTTATCTGAGTTTGGTGGGCCTTATTTTCCACCTTTTCTTTCCTAAATTGGTTCTCAATTTTACTTTTGAGGATCTGTAACTTGGATAATGCCAGAGTGAACTTCAGCAAGTGAGTAAACAAGATATCTCTTGTCTATTTAAGCAGATGAATCATGTCAGGTATGGGGATATCATCCCGGTTCATTTTTACTTCAGCAATTGTGTTCTTGCTTGCCAAGGCCAATTTCAGAGTGTTTTGGATATAATCCTTGACTGAAACCAAAGACACATCTTTATTAGAATTCTTCTTTACTTCAGAATATAATTTCATAAGAATTATGAAATTGAAGGGGGGTTTTAAGGACCACCCCCAAATACCTTAAAACACTTGGGGGGGGGGTTATCAAAACCGTCGCAAGCCACCTTTAGGGGGGGT
>LPNX010629086.1:1066257-1162316 GCA_001517045.1 Pseudotsuga menziesii
GCTTGGGGTACCACAACAGACAACTTTGACTTCAGAAATAAATATTTCCCAATATGCAATAGAAATAACATGTCTAACACTAAAGGATCAGACCTCGTACCTTATTCCGGATGGTTGAAGTAGATCCCCGTTGAGCTTTCCAATCTTCGGCTTGAATTGATATAATACTTCCTCAACAACAAGTAAACAATACAAGCATACTATATATCATGGTGTTAGATCTATTCTAGCATATATAATCAATAATGTAAAAGCATTTGATATATTCCAATGGATACAATATTCAATCAAACACACATCATTGGACAGGAAAAGATAGTTCTTATTAATATAAATCAGAGATTACAAGATAGATACAACCTCTGACGGCACGTCTGCAAACCGGAGAAACTGAATCCCCCACTTGGGCCTCCACCACCTCAATCCTCCATCTCATGATAGCAAGCTCACTAGCAAAACGCAAGCTTGGGAAGAACACAACAGTGCTCCAAAGGGACGTAAGGGGAGTCCGGAGGGAAACAGGCCAGCATAAGATCAAGAGGAGTATGAGGCTCTTGCGAAATGTCATGGCAGTACTATACAATGGACTCCCACACCCTAAAGGAGAAAACGTCGGCATGGGCACCAAATGCAAATAAGGTGCTAACTAGGGTACCCATGTAAGGTGAAGCTCTACCACTCACATCATGCCACTTCTAAAGTAGCAAGAAGGTTCCGTGACATAAGAGAGTGGGTTCGTACCTAAGGTCATAGTGACATGGTCATAAGGTCATGCAAAATGCAAACGGTAGTGAACCTAACCTATATGCTAGTATAGACATTATACCTAAGATCAGTACGAACGGGCCAATCCAATGGCTAAAACAACACTGAAAAATGGTCTTCTACATCACAAATTATGTCAGAAACGGTCCAAAATGGTTAGAAACTGTCAAAACTATAGGAAAGGGGGTAAAAATTTTCAAATATTTGAAAAATTTTCTATAAATAGTAAAAAATATAAATCATTTGAAACTTTTACCCATTGGAGCTCTGATATTCAACTGCAAATTCCAAGAGATCCAGCCGGCGGAATTCACAACCGTTTCTTCCAGGTAGTTATTCATGCTCTCCTCATGCATTTCAATATAATTTTTGTTGATTTTCATGGAAAAATGAGGTAGTTTAGGCCATCTATACATAAGCGCTGCGGCCCACATGGGCATCGAATATTTTTCCGCGTATAGGGCTGGCTATATGCGGAAAAGAGGCTAGAAACCGCGTACATACGCGGCTGTTTGCAAAACAGTCGCGTATGACGCCGCGCAAGGAAATATATAAGAATCTAAAGGACAAAATGGTAATTTCTCATGCAGGATGGTGCTAGAATGGAGAGAGCGTGAGCATGGTGAAGTAGAGGAAGTTGTAAGGGCTGACATGATGGCTCAACAAGCTCTTAGAAGATGCGAACTCTACAAGTTTTGGTGGCTTGAGGGCCAAACCAAGACTGCTAGAGATGCTGGTAAACTATTGGGATCCAGACTCAGAGTCCTTCAGGATAGATGGGATGTCTCTCACTATAGAGGTGGAAGACATATACTTCATCATAGGTCTATCTAGATGAGGGGAGGTGGTGAACCTTCGTTCCCGAGGTGGGCCAGGCAGTGGGCTTACTATCGATGAGTACGTAGCTATGTACTGCTACCCAAATACTAAGAAGGTGGGAATTCAAGTCCCCACCAATGCTATACAGGTGTTGGGCCTAAAGGCCATACTACTGACGCTGGGTAGGATAGCAGGCTTAGCCTCACTCCATCAGGCCTCGCGGCCACTAATGTACTATGCGGTGGAGTGTATGAGACCGACCATATATGACTGGAGTACTACATTACTGAGCAACATGAAACACCAGCTCAGTGAGTGTAAGGAAGGTAGGATACGGAACTTCGAGTTCAATAGCATATTGAGCACGTTTTTCTTTGAGCGTGTTCCAGGATTGATCCCTAGAGTGGACGTTCCTCTCCACAGGGTTCGAGATCCAGCCCAACGACATTGGGCAGATGCTATGCATAGACTGGGGGGTGGTAGGGTGGCCAACCCATATCCAACTGACTTCTTTCCATGGTGGCGATGACAGATTGTTGCCATAGATGACTACCCCTATGGAGGGATATATTTTCGGGGAGATCCGGACATGCCATTACCACCAGGATTGGCATATGGAGAGATAGGTACCGAATCTCGACTCTCACTCTTTTTAAAATTTTTGAGTTATTTAATTTTTTTGTATTTTCTTGATTATGTGGAATCAAAAAGACATGTTTTTGCGTGACAATACATAGTGACATCTACCATTCATGTGCAGATGTAGGACCATGACGACCAGAGGGCTTCCCACGTCATAGATGGAGGGGAAGAGGGAATGACATCACAGGTGCGGATGCGGAGCGAACGCTCCAGGGCATTCATACCAACTTCGTACGACTGACTCATAGAGTTCCCATGGCACAAGTCGAGGACTTGCCTGGGGCCATGCAGTGACAGGTGGTGGGCGTGCCACATACATGGGTGCATTTATTTCGACGGCTAGCTAGAGCCATAGTGACGTATCATGATCACAACCCTCCCCCTCCATAGGATTAGACACCTGGGAGTGCATATGTTTTGTACGACCGTGTATTATATGATGGAAGCTTTGAAAGCTCCACTTTTGTATATGACACTATGTATTACCACATTTTTGATATATATATAAAAGGTTTTATGGTGATTGATTTATTTATTTACATGTGTAAAAATGTTTATGATTAATTTATTATGAATGAAACAAATGCCAATCTAACACGTAGTTATCATATGAGTCAGCAACTTGATTATCATTTCTTGGAATGTGTATATATGTAATACTGTCAAATTGTCGTTCTAACAATCTCACACGTAAGAATCTTCTCAATAACGTCGGATCTCTAACATGGTACAAACAATTGAGTTGTGACACTACTAACTCCGAATCAAGACGTACCTCAAGAGATAGAACACCATGTGAAATGGCATCCCGTAGAATCTCGATAACGGCACTATATTCAGCAACATTGTTGGAAGATGGCCGTAGACATACACCTCCTGAAGACAGTACCTGACCCATAGGAGTATAAATCACCCAAGCAGCAGAGGCTGAGTGCTGAGTGTGACGGCTTGCACCATCCACGAATCCTATGTAGGTGGAAGATTCCATTGACATCTGCCAAAAGAAACGGAAACTAATCACAAACCCGATCACGATAAGAAAAAGACCTAACTATGCAAAGTTGTACAATAATATACAACAAGCAGCCTTGGCTAAAGATCATGCATAGTATTTTTTGAGATAGAGCCCATTTCTAGGCTCCGCCAAATCTATGCCTTCGTAATCGACTAACTCATAGGCACCCTTCTCTAAGACACGATTGACCACGTAAGGACCACGCCACATAGGATTAAATTTCCCTGCCCCCAAGGGTTCTTTCGATTGATCCCACAAAAGGACCAAGTCTCCTTCACTAAACACTCTTGGACGGACAGACTTGTCATATTGGACCTTAACGCAATGCTTATTAATCTCTAGAGCCATCAAGGCATCTCGACGTTGCTCATCAAGTTGCTCGAGGTGGACCAAACGCTCCTCCAAAGGTGAAGTGTCTGGTAAGAGTTCCACAGCTAGCTTCAACGAAGGAATCTCGCATTCAACCGACAATATCGACTCTACTCCATTCACAAGCTGATATGGAGAAAAACCAGTGGCAGTCTTAACCGCAGTTCGATATGCCCACAAAGCAGGGTATAACATAATATGCCAATTCGTCTTGCTCTATGCGATGGTTCGTTGGAGAATGGACTTAAGTGATTTATTCACTGCTTCAACCTATCCATTCGCTTGGGGGTAGTAAGAAGAGGAGTGCTCTTGCTTATACCCTAACTTGGATGCCAACTCTTCCATCATACGGTTCTGAAAGTGCGAGCCATGGTCAGTGACAAGCTCTTTCGGAATCCCAAACCGAGTACTGATTTGGTTGAATACAAAGTGAGCGGCTGTCTCACCGTCGGATTTTACTGTAGGCATTGCCTCATCCCATTTCGTGAAATAATCCACAGCCACTATAATATGATGGTGCCCCCCAGCTGAAGCTGGGCTGCAATCTGTAAAATCGAGCCCCCACTTGGTGAAGGGACCGGCGGTGATAATGGGATGTAACGGGGCAGGATTTGAGTGCATATTCCATGCGAACAGCTGGCAAGGGTGGCACCTCTTGACCGCATCAACACAATATTTAAACATCGACGGCCAGAAATAACCTGCTCTCAAAATATTTTGAGCTGTAGAAAGCCCAGATAAATGACCACCACACACCCCTCCATGGAAATCATTCAGCACAACCTCAACCTCCTCATGAGTTAAACAATGTCGTAAAATGGAATCTACCCCACGACGGTACAAATTATTGTCCACTATAAGGTAGTTCTTAGAGATGTGACGTAATCGTCGTTGTTCATCTCATGAGAGGTGAGTAGGGATCCTCTTTGTTTGCAGATATACTATGATATCTCCATACCATGGGTCAGACGTTGAGATTAAGAAGATGTGTTCATCAACAAACGTATCTTCACAAACCGACTCCTCAGCCTTGCTCAGGAAATCCAATATAAGCTCTGCAAAAATTAACGACTTCTTCGACTTTGCCGAAACAAATTCGAGATCAAATTCTTGCAGGATGACAATCCATTTATTATACTTTCCCCCAATCATCCTTTGTGTGAGGGCGAACTGAAACAGATTGACATGGGCCACAACCGAGGTCTGGCGAAGGATAATATAATGTCTCAAATGATGAACCGCATGTACAGTCGCTAAAGCAAGCTTCTCTACATGAGAATACTGATTCTCTGCGTCAATAAGGTTTTAGCTCAGATAATATATGACATGCTCCTGGAGCTCCTCATCCTCCTGAACCAATACCATACCAATCGTCTCTAAAGACGTGGCCACATATAATAGGAAATCACAGCTATAATCCGGAGGACTAATCACCGGGGCCGATGCTAGGGCTCACTTAAGCGCATCGAAGGACTCCTGGGCTCACTCATCCCATTCAAAGGGAGTATCCTTCTTCAAGAGACGCATGAAGCCTCTAGTCAAATTGGCAAATTTGACCACAAATCTTCATAAGAAGTTTTCCATACCTTGCAAACAATGAAGATGACGAATATTCTTCGAGGGAGACAACTGAAGTATTGCCTCAACCTTTAAGGGATCGACTCTTATGCCCTCCTTTGAAATGATGAATCCTAATAAACGACCTGACTTTACACAAAATATGCACTTATGAGGATTTAATCGAACCGAATAGTGTTGGCATCTTTCAAAGACCAATCTCAAGTGATAGGAATGACACATTCTCATACGAGAATGAGCAGCAAGGTCATCCAAAAATACTTCAATAATAGACTTGAGATCATGGAAAATCAAGGTCATTGCTCGCTAAAATGTAGCTCTAGCATTTTTAAGGCCGAAAGGAATTTTTTGATATGCAAACGTTCCCCAAGGACAAATAAATGCAGTCTTGTGTTGGTCCTCAGGTTTAATCTGGATCTGATTATACCCGAAAAAGCCATCCATAAAGGAGAACACCTCGCTACCCACACACTCATCCAAAATCTGATCTATAAATGGTGTGGGGAAGTTATCTTTAGGACAGGCACGATTTAAATCACAGAAATCAGTGCATATTCGGATCGCTCCCTGCTTCTTATCCACCGGAATGGGGTTTGAAACCCACTCCGTCAAGGGAACGGGGTAGATGAAACCGGCTTTCAACAGCTTCTCTATCTCTGCCTTAATGGCGGGTGCTTTCCTAGGATTCACGGCACGTAAACATTGTCGAACAGGCTTAGCGTTGGGGTAAGTCTTAATCTCATGCTCGACAATCCGAGGGTCAATACCTGGCATCTCATCATAAGACCAAGCAAAAATAGCACGAAACTCCTTGAATAGCTCGGTATATTCGAGAATCTCAGCATGGGAACAATCCACCCCAATATAGACATTCTCAATGGTGCCAAGATTTCGAGAGATGTTGATAGAAATCATGGAAGATATGTTCGCCATGTTCCCATCAGCCATCTGACCAAGAGAGCTTAATGGAATCATGGGACTACCAACTCTCTGACTAAGAATCTCCCTATAATCCTCATGCTCCAAATGGTCAAGCGGTGGAAGGAAATATGATCTATGATGAAGTTCCTCCCATGGCGGCTCAACGCCCGACATAGCCTCGATAATCGCCTCATCTAAAGGGAAAACCGTATCCAGGAAGTCGTGGGCATGAGAAGACTGTACTGCCCATGCTGGTAGTACATAGGGGTCTTCCTCTTCCGTTCGCGAAGAAGAAGAACAAGGATCTGCAAAATTCATAAGATTGGCTTCATAAGCTATCATGGTTGTAGGAAGCGGCACGTTGGTCTCGACAGGCTCACTCGAAATACTCAGTGTAGGAAGAATCCAAGGATCTCCCATATGTGTCGTGCGAAAAGACACTGAGGTCGTAGAAGTTGAAGCCTTATCGGAACAAGATCCTATCATGAGGACCGGCGCAGGACAACTAAAGCTTCCCATGAGGGATGGATACATGCCTACACCCACACTCCCAGTTGCCGGCTGAGAGTGTTCAACGACCGGGACTGAAGTTCCCGAAGATGCAATAACAGGGGAATTCTTGAATGTCATTTGATCAATCGTTACAATCTTCCCGTTATGAGGAAAGCATACAACGCGAAACACGGAAGAAGCAACGGCTTGCATACTATACATCCAGTTCTGACTCAGCAAGAGATTGTAGTCAAGGGGCGCATCAACCACCTCAACCTCTATCGCAATGGTCGTCCCTCCCAAACAGAATTTAAGGGATGGAATGATGTCGTGCGGCTTAAAAGATCTCCCATCAAAAGCAGTTAACATGGTCACTGATTTCGACAACTCAGGAGAACCAAGACCCTTCCAACAGGACAAAGACATCACAGATGCAGCAGTGCCCTCGTCAATCACAGTGCGCTTGACGATCATATTAAGACATTATACGTGTACCAAAAGCGACACATAGTAGGGCAAGCAAGGCTAATGACTTGCGGTTTCAAATTTGATCACTGAGGAAGAATCATCACCATTCACACCAAGAGCAGAAAGCAAAGCCTTCCTTTGCGAAGGACAACTTTGAAGCACTTCCAATGCAGACATCGCACAAGGAGTATGGCCCAAATCCTCAACAACTGAATAATTCTGGGCAGCTCGGGCATTTGGATTATGCCCCGAGCGCTTAAGTACCCCCTTAGGAATGTGAGGTGCAGCCTCAGGTTTATCCGTAGGTTTCTCAATGCGCAAAGGGGTTCCTGGTGGATCGGGTTCTTTGCTTGGGTTGGGTTGTGATGATCCATAATCTTTCGCATGAGTCACAACCTTGGCAGCACGGACCATGTTAATGCACCCATGAGCACTAGCCTCTGGTGGATCATTCTCACTAGATAGCTCATGGGACTTCGATTTCATATTCTGGTTATGTGGTAAAGGGTTCGTTAGCACAGCTGGGCCTTGTGCTAAGAGTCTCGAAGCTTCATCAATTCTAAGGCACAAGTAAGTGAGGTGATCATCCTTACATAGCTTGCAAGGGAACTTAACCTTACGTTTCGCTTGCTTGTCCCCACTAGAATTCTGACCATTCTTGTCATTATTAGAAGCATTCTCTTGGCACAGCTGGGCCTTGTGCTAAGAGTCTCGAAGCTTCATCAATTCTAAGGCACAAGTAAGTGAGGTGATCATCCTTACATAACTTGCAAGGGAACTTAACCTTACGTTTCGCTTGCTTGTCCCCACTAGCATTCTGACCATTCTTGTCATTATTAGAAGCATTCTCATTTCTAGTCCCACCCTTTCAATTATTATTCTTACCCTTTTTCTTATTCCGTCTGGGTTGCTGGTTACCCTTCTGGTCTGACGATTGCACAGAAAGTACACTCGCTGTTTGGGTGGGTTGAGATGAAGCCGTAGCTTGTCCCGAAGCAGACTGGTTGAGAGACAATTGACTAACTTGTTTTGCAACCGAATCTGCAGGTTTCGCACTTGCACAACCCATAATGCCATTGGCATGTGGTCCAGGTTTGACCTTAGGATCGAAACTAGAACCAGGAGCGTTGGGAACAATCTCATACAACAAACCAGACTGAGCATAAATCAAGTCCAGTTCCTGCGCCCTAAAGATTGCTTGTTCCTCATTCTACACTCTGGATGTAGAAACATCCTTCACGATATACGGCAATAAAGACTTGAGGAACCGCTCGAGAAGGAACTCTGGCGGTATAAAAGCTTTAATTAATCTCTTTCATCTATGCCACTCCTGAATATGATCAGAAATATGGGTGGCTTTATCTTGCCGAAATGTCGACAAGATTTCAGTACCAACGTCATAGCGCACTGGTAGCTGGAAGTGATTAAGAAAAGTCATCGCAAGATCATCAAACAAGGTAAAGGCTCCCTTTGGTAACTCTATATACCATTTCGCAGCAGGCCCTGTGAGGGTGCGTTGAAATAGTCGAAAGCGGACTGAGTCCTGATGTAACGAATTCGAAGAGCACCAAAGGTGAAACATGGTAACGTGTTCGCTCGGATCCTCTCCCGGTTTGCCTTCGAACTTAGGTATGTCCGAAGGAAGCTTGGTAGGGACAGCTGGCCAAGCCGGGTCATGAGCCACGAGATCGTTCATTAGTCTCGATAAGTCAGGAAGGTTAAGCGTCATGAGGAAAGGGTGCCTAGGATGATGAGGTCGATGGACCGCTCCCTAGTTCACATAGGTTTGAGCACCACCATGGCCATGGCCATAGTGTCCTCCTCCTGTCTGACCTATATAAGGTGACGTGGAAGTACCATAGTAAGGTGGACCTTGACTAGTAGGAGATACGAAGCCATAATTAGGAGAGTAAGCAGGTTGTTGATACCCGCCTCCGTAAGGTGAAGAAACCTGTCCATACTGCAGACCGTAATAAGGTCCATAGGTCATCGCATGCGATGTCCCATGGGACACTCCGTAGGTAGGAAGATAAGCTCCGGAAGGGGGAACATACATACCAGAAGTAGGTATATATGCCCCCGATGTAACAAGCTAACCACTATGAGCGGGAATATAGCCTCCCAAAGCAGCGGGTGGTATATGAACTTGAGACACAATCGGCCTAGTAACCGCAGTATGGATCTGACCCGTAGCCATATATTGGCTCGAAGGACCATGTGGATAAGGTGGAGGATGTACATTTGAAGAACTCGGAACCAAGGACGAAGGAATCTGAGTAATAAGATATGTACTACCGCCTATCTTCACTCGTCTCGGACCTGGTATCCTAATCGGATCACTAACCCTAGACCTAGGAGGGGGATGCGATGGAGCTTCCACCACTGGGATGGAAGGTGCAATGTGACTAGTACTCCCAAACCTCTCCGCAAGGTAAGGAATGGGATTTCCCCCAGGCATAGTGCTAGGCTCAAAGTCGGATTCGACATGAAATGTCAAATCGTGCATAGGAAAACGAGTCGTAGCATAACTACCGTAGCTAGTGCTGGTAGGTTCAAAGTGAGTCTCGGCATATTCTGGAATTCTATACCGGTAATGTGTCAACAAGGAATCAGCCCTAGAGTGAGTAGGTCTATCATGCAAAGATCCTATCTGGGAAATCACAGGACTGAACTCAGCTAGGACAGGTGAAGGATCATATGTAGGATTAAATTCCCCATCGTCAACACGAATGAGAGGAGGTGGCTCAGGAATAGTCTCTGAATGATCCTCCATGGTGTGTGAATCAGTGTGTGACATAGTTCGCCTGGACAATCTAGGTCTCTCTCCCAAAGGTGAGGAGAAGTGGAAGGTGGGAGTCCTGCTAACCGACGAGAACGGCGCGGAACCGCACTCGAATCCACAATGACTCAACAAAAAGCAAAGAATCTCTATTTACGTAAACCCTAGGCCAACTAGCATGCACAGAGCAATCACTAATAAAATCTAAATCCAAATGCAAGCAAACAAGGGCTGGATAAGTGAGCTCCCGAATGAAGCAGATATGTCTCGCCTAGGAGAGACCTGAGACTCCCATACACAACAAGCAGAGGTACGTAACCAATTATTGTGGCCCTCAACTTCAACACGTAAAGCGACTGTGCTGTCCGACCCCAACCTGGCCAGGACACCTGCAAAATAACCTCTACAAGTACCCCCTCGATATCCTAGGTAAGGTCACTAAGGTCACCTCAATATAATCAAAGCTCAGGCGGACAGTCGCAGGCGGGATTGATTGTATGGGCAGGGTAGCAAAGCCCGAAACTCTCGAAAGAGCTCCCAGATACGAATACAATCCTGGAAATATCTCTGGTGCTACTCAGTTATGACTAGGGGTCATCCCAATCAATAACCGCTCACACTGCCTCGTGCTTAACTCCCGTTTGAGAGGAGGATCCTGAGAAAAATTGTTATACCAAGGATTTCACACACTCCCTGGACAGACACCTAGATGTTGTTGTTTAGTGATCTTGGAGAATTGACTTACAATGAACTATTCCAAGATCCTAAAACCTAAGCTTGTTGGTGCACCCTAGAAAAGAAAAGAGTGTAATTCATTTTAATTAGCGTTGATTTTAGTTGGCTTTATTACTCAAAAATAGGATATGGTCGTGCAACTAGTGGTGTTATGATGCAACATGAAGTAAAATGCACACCGTAACCATCAATGCAAATGCATTGTGTCCATGTAAACAGGGTATGCTACTATGTGAAATGCACAATTCTTCTTCAAATGATGAATGCAAATTTTTCCTATATTAAGTCCTAACTAGTACTCCAAAGCATATCTAGATCTAGTGGAAGTACAATGCAAAGTGCAAAATGAAATGCATTATGATAAGCAAATGTTTTTGGATTTTTTGAAAATATAAGAGATGCAAAAAGCAAAAGAATGATTCTACCACCCCCAGACTCTGCAAGCACACATAGACAGCAGCCAAGCAAAGCACTAAGGTAAAAGAACTCTAATGCACTAATCTCAAACAAAAAATCGAAAATGCCAAGACAAGAACTTACCTAAAAAAAAATTTAGGCTAAAACAAACGTTTCCAGTCAGAACCAGAGGTCAAAACAGACTCAAGCAGTGCCAAAGGAGACTCAGCAACTAATAGCATTCACCCAACAACCAATTAACTTCCACAAAAAGGGAAAAATCCAAGGTATACGCGACTGTTCGCAGTAAACCCGTGTGTATACGCGGAAATCACAGAGGAAACCACGTGTATACGCGACTGTAAATCAAAAACCTGCGTACAGGAAGAAAAGGTGCATAAAACAAGGCAAACAGACAAGCTGAGACAGACTTCACTCCAATCAGACTCTACCAGGCATACATGCCCCCAGACCCGACACAGAAACAAGAGAGAAAGAGCAATTCAAATATATTGAATGCTGAGAAAATCACCCCCAAAGGACAATTACTAGGAACTCCCCAGTGGAGTCTCCAATTATGTTACGGAGAGAAATTCCTATGGCTTGGGGTACCACAACAGACAGCTTTGACTCCAGAAATCAATCTTTCCCAATATGCAATAGAAATAACATGTCTAACACTAAAGGATCAGACCTCATACCTTATTCCGGACGGTTGAAGTAGATCCCCGTTGAGCTTTCCAATCTTCGGCTTGAATTGATATAATACTTCCTCAACAATAAGTAAACAATACAAGCATACTATATATCATGGTGTTAGATCTATTCTAGCATATATAATCAATAATGTAAAAGCATTTGATATATTCCAATGGATACAATATTCAATCAAACACACATCATTGGACAGGAAAAGATAGTTCTTATTAATATAAATCAGAGATTACAAGATAGATACAACCTCTGACAGCACGTCTGCGAACTGAAGAAAATGAATCCCCCACTTGGGCATCCACCACCTCAATCCTCCATCTCATGATAGCAAGCTCACTAGCAAAAGGCAAGCTTGGGAAGAACACAACAGTGCTCCAAAGGGACAAAGGGATGCAGACTCAAGCATAAATTCCGGCAACAATGGACTATAGTTTCATTGCTTTCAATCTCTCTATATGCCTTCAATGTACCAAGGGGTTCCTTATATAGCTTCACAAGGGATAATGAAGGGTCGAATCCGAGCGATCTCAAGGCATATGGAAGGCCAGGAGTCAAATGAGTCGGATCAATGTCAAGGAAAACTCCAAAAGGATTTGGACTATGCACACATCCCGATGTACGCGGTTATAGGAGTCAAACCCGCGTATGTACGCGGTTATCGGGTAAAAAGCCATGTATATCATTTTTTATATAGTTTTAGGGATGATCAAGGAAACATCAAAGGATAAAATATGGTCCATGGGGTCTAAAGAGTCTGTAGCGAGACATGGGAAGGCCATACAAAGTGTGATTCACCTGGAGTGGTGAAATCCACTATAACACCAAATACCTTAAAACAATTTTGGTAGGGGTTTTAGCACAAGCGTCGCACACCACTATAATTAGACTTTGGGGGGAGGGGGGGAGGGTTGTCAAAACCTCCCCCAAAATTATTGAGAATTGGACTTTTGGGGGGGGTTTGTCAAAACTGCCCCCAAAAGTATTGAGAATTGGAATTTTGGGGGGTGTTTTGTCAAAACCGCCCCCAAAAGTATTGAGAATTGGACTTTTGGGGGCGGTTGTTCACAAACTGCCCCCACAAGTCCTGAGAATTGTGCTTTTGGGGGATTGTTTAAAAACCGCCCCCAAAAGTCCAATTTTCGGGACTTTTAAGGGGGGTTTTAAAAACCACCCCCAAATGCCTAAAAAAACTTTTGTGGGGGGAAGGGGGGGGGGTTAGCAAAACCACCGTAAGCCAAAAGGGTATTTTGTTGTAGTTCTTGATGTGATTCTATGCTAGAAATAACTGGAGTGAAGTTTGAGTACTTCAGAGAAATACTTGGTGTAATCTAGAATGAGACCTCTCGAAAGAGGGAGTGATGAGTTCTATAAAATATGGAGAGAACGGTTGTCTTAGAGTAAAATACTAGCAAATATTGTAGGTTTCTCAGACATAATCAGTCCTGTAGGTTGTCCTTGGACGTAATCAATCCTAGTGAAGCTCACAGTTTATCCTTGGATGTAATTGGTCCTGATATGTTTCTATGCTAGAAATAATGAGAGACTAGAAGATGCATATGCATGATATCTCACATGGAAAATGAGACAGGTTGTCCGAGCGGGGAAAATCCTAGTGAAGCGGGATGCTTGGACATAATCAGTCATGTAGGTTGTCTGAGTGTAAATACGAGTCCTAGTGTGATACGCAAGTTACTCAAATGTAATCAGTATCGATATAGGTTATCCGAATGTAAATATGAGTCCAGGCATGGTATGCAGGTTATTCAGATGTAATAAGTCATGTGGGTTGTCAAAGTGTAAAAAGGATCCCTGAGGGTTTTATGAACGGAAAATATCCTTGACACAGGTTTTTCATATGTAATAAGTCCTTGAGGTTGATCTAGAATGTAAAAATATTGTTGTAGCAGGTTGTTTGGTTGTAATCAGTCCTTACATATATATCTATATATATGTGTGTTCCCATGTTGGAGATGATAAGGTCATGAAGCACATGAGGTGCACCTAGGTGGTTCTCCTTTACTGGTAGAATGCAGGTTGATCATGGAGAGATGTAATGCATTGAGTGTGATCCTAGAAGGTTCTCACATAGTGGTAGATACGAATTGTCTTGGTGACATCTTGACATGTTCTTATGTTGATGGAACGAAGGTGGTCT
Source organism: Pseudotsuga menziesii (assembly GCA_001517045.1). NCBI lineage: Eukaryota > Viridiplantae > Streptophyta > Pinopsida > Pinales > Pinaceae > Pseudotsuga > Pseudotsuga menziesii. Next base: position 1,080,106 of record LPNX010629086.1, read on the forward strand.
GCATCTATGTTGTGATCTGTGTGCTTTGTTTTGTTTTGTGTGGGACAAAAGAGATGATCTGGATACGAAAATATAAAGGTAGGAAATGCAAGTTATTGTCATGGAAATATAAAGAAGGTCCTAGGATTTACCTATGCAATGACGACGAGATGATGGTAGGAAACGCATGTTATTGCAATGGCATTGTAAAGAAGGTCATGGGTTGTACCTACATGATGATTTGATACGATAATAAGATGGTAGGGGACATAGTTTATTGAAGTGGCAATTTAAGGAATGGTCATGGCCTATACCTACGTGATGGATTACTCGTGGATATGATGAAGACCTGGATGAGGTCTAGGCCTACATTCAGCATGAAAAAGGGTTGGCTCTGTAGAAACTTCCTATGATGGATAGATGCAATAGATTGGAAAAGATGAGGACAATGGAAGCAACGATGATGATGACTCAGTGACAATGACCAGATGTGTTGATGACTGTGGCGAGTGAATACCTTTCTCGTTAAGAGGGATTTTTGTTGTAATTGTAACTTTGGAAGATATTCTGATGTATATTACTATTGCATATTGTTGTACCCCCATCGGATATGTTTGTTCCTCCTTTGGTGATGTCATCATTGTGTATGGTCACTGAGGTAAACCCTCTATTGTAAGTCAGGGCAATAGTCCCTGGGTTAAATAAAGGAAAATGTATTTATCTGTATTCTTAGGTAGGTCAGTCCCACAGGTAGCCTGGCATACCTAGTGGTTGAGTTAACAAATTAATGGAAGAATATAAATAGGGAGGAACCCTTCTCATTTGACACACACTTCACTTTCTCTCTCATGTGTTCCTTAGGAGAGAGAGGAAGAAGAGGGACAGAGAGCTGCTGCATACATATTGTTCTTGGGTTATTCTATCTTGCCATCTTATCTTTGTGACAGAACTATTCTGAGGAAGTTTGCAGTTTTTTCTCCTTTATGGTTTCCCGACGAAAATATGTGTGTCTCATATATATTGTGTATCTTTGATGTATTGTTGTGATTTTCATTCTTTCATATAAATATCCTAAGTAAAATAATATAGAAAAACTAACATGAATCAACTGCTTCATATTTTATGAGGATCACCAAACTTCACTACAAGCTAAGGACCAGTGGAGATAACATTTAAGAAAAGGATCTTGTCATGACCAATATAAATGTTCTTCCACCATCATGGGATTCCTTCATCCAAACCATAAGTGGTCGAACCAAGCTAAACAAATTTGATAGGTTATGGGTAGACTGCACTCGGGAAGAGACCAGGATTGTAGTAAGACAAAGATTCCATGGTCCTCAAGTTGAGGAGAAGAAATCCTTCATTACTCATTCCAAGAAAGGAAAGGAAAAGGAAAGGAAGTTTCACAAACATAAGCACCAAGCTAGGATACCAAGTTCTTCTCTAGATTAGAAGGAAAAGAAGAAGAATTTATCACACATAAGAATTTATCACACATACAATACCATAAGTGCAAGAATATGGTCATTATGCAAACAGGTGCTTTAGTTCAAACAAGAGAAAGTATGAAGCTTCAACAACTGATGTGGAAGAAGGTCATCATCATAAGAAACAAAGAAATGAATATTGTACAGAATTCTTCTTCATATAATCATTATCAGGTATTGTTCCCACTACTAGTGATACATGGCTTATAGATAGTAGTGCTTCTAAGCATATGATTGGTTATAAATATAACCTTTAAGAAGTTGTTGAGAAATAATCGCATCTCTTTGTTTCACTTGTAAATGATGCTAACTACACTGTGAAAGGATTTGGATCTATTTCTCTTTGGTTAGAATCCAATGACTTACTACATCTGAATGATGTGCTTTATGTACCTGGTATGAATACTATTAAGTTTTCTTAATTGCATAGATGATATTCTAAAAAAAAATACAATAGTAGGATCAATGAAGGAACAACAATCATAGTAACACAAATAACACAAATATTTTCCTCGGGAAAACCACGAGGGAGGAAACCCTGCAAAACTTCATCGGTATAGAACTCAACCAGAGCAGTGTAAAACCCAAGAAAACTGCTTCTCTCTTCTTCCTGGTGCACTTCTTCTTCTCTCTCTTGCAAACGTACTTGAGTGAAGTGTGTACAAATGAAGAGGGAACCTCCCTATTTATATTTGACTCTTGACTTTACCTAACACCTAGTAGGGGCGACTTGTCTGGTAAGACACCAAAATAATATTTATTATAATGACACTTGGGTATTATTGACCCGACTTCCATATGAAGGATTACATTCATTATTTCAATGACTCTTACATGACCAATCTCAAATACATATCCTTGAGGAGGAATATAATCAATACAACTGGAATATCTTCCGAAGTTACAATACTTTAACACTCCCTCTTAACTAGGAAGGTATTCAACCAAGGTATCAACCACTACCACAACTGTACATCTGACTGGTGAGTCTCTATATGTCATAGGAATATTAGGAACACCATCATACATCGTCATCATAAATATGGAACTGTATCAGTATGTGAATATTCGATCTTCTTCTTCATCATCATCGTCATCTACAACACACAGGGACTTCACTTAGTGAACCTCTCACATAGCACATGCGATCGTGGGATATTAAAGAATACCCTTAATTTCAAGAGATATTGACCCAAACTCTTTTTGTTGAAACCCCCTCCCAATACTTAAAACCTCCTCCCCACCCCTTTTTATACCTCAATCCTTATAAACCACCCTACCCACCCCCACCTTAAACCCCTCATCCCCCCAATAGCTGCAATGTATTGGTTCAATTTTTGATAATTTTAAAACCCACAATATGAACTAGCATGATAGGATATTGGTCAACAAGTGAATCCCCCGTGCTACAACATCAGTGTGCAACAATTAGATCATCATCTACAAGATCAGTGTGTAAATATGGAATCATCATCTGTAACATCAGTATGTAAATACTAAATAATCATCTGCAACATCAATATCTAAATATTGAATCAGAATTTGCAACATCAGTATGTAAAAACAACAACAACATCATTAGCATGTTAGTGCTAAAGAAACATCATCAATAAATGTTACATCATCATTTGCATCATCAGCATAGATATGTTGGAACATCATCGTCATCATCAACATAAAAACTTAGAAACAACGTCATCATCATTAGTATAGAAATACTGAAATTGTCTCATCAACATTACAACAATATCAGTATGAAAATACTGAACATGCTACATTAGTATAGGAAAGCTGAAACTGTCTCATCAACATCACAACAACATCAGTATGAAAATATTGAACCTGCTACATTAGTTTAGGAATACTGAAATTGTCTGATCAACATCACAACAACATTAGTATGAAATACTAAGCATGCTATACTAGTATAGGAATATTGATACTACCTCTTTCCCACTAACCATCTTGTAGCAGTATCTCAGTGAGTTCTCTAGTAGATCCATCTGGGCATTTTGTCTAACTTACTAACCCTTTTGAGTCAACAAGCCTAATCATACAGATGGATCTTCCTCGGGACCAACAAGCATTTTTTGGATTACTAACCATTTTGGGATAAACATGCCTATCGAGACATACTAATCCCCTTAGGATCAACAGGCCTCATCTGAATTACTAACCCTTTCGGGCCAACAGGCCTAGCCAGACTTACCCTAATCTAGGTTGAGATACCACACCACTGCATCCTTCTACCATCTTCTTCACCCCCTCTTTCGATGGAGGTCATTTAAGACTACGCCAAGATTGCATTGAAAGTATTCAAACTTTACACAAGATAGAGTCTTAGTCAACATATATGCCACTTGTTCCTTTGGAGGAACATACTTGAGATTTATAGCTCCATTATGCACCATATCCCAGATGTAATGATATCTAACTTCAATATTTTCAACTTATCATAAAACATCGGGTTTCCTATCATCTTAATACAACTCTGATTATCACAATGGATATCAGTCACATCTATCTCTGCATCGATTAATCTTGTCAACATCTTGCGAAGCCATACTGCGTCACTACAAGCTTAGCATGATGCAATGTATTCAGATTATGTCGTTCTAAGTGAAATAATGGATTGCTTTCTACTGAACCATGAGATCATGCTTGATCCCAAACTAAAACAACATCCTGAAGTTATCTTTCTATCTTCTGCACTTCCTGCCCAATCTGAATCTATATATCCATGTAATTTGATCTTTCCATTTGATGCACATCTGAGACCATAGTCTAAAGTCTCCTTTAGATACCTCATCACATGTTTTCCTCCTACTAGGTGAATATGTTTGGGATTCACCATATATTAACTTAGATTGTTTACAACAAAACATATATCGGGTCTTGTAGTTGGTTAAGTACATTAGAGAACCAATAAGTTTTGTGTATAAAGTGGAATCTATTGTTTTCGAAGATTCATCATTCAATAGATTCAAATTTGTTGTCATCGGAGTAGTCATAGCCTTGCAATTTATCATCCCAAATATATTTATTATTTCTACTACATATTTTCCTTGGTTTAGGAAAATCTCGTATGGATACTACCATACTTCAAGACCTAGAAAATAGTGCATCATTCCAAGGTCTTTCATCTCATATTCTACAGCGAGCTTCTTCTTACATTTGTTCATGGGCTTATCTTCTCCTGTTGAGAATAGATCATTTACATACAGTATTAATATCATAATTCCATCACTCTCAACTTTATAGTAGAGGTTCGAATCTTCTTTACTCTTTGTAAAGCCCAAACTCATCAGGAATCCATCAATTCTTCCATACCATGCTCTAGGTGCTTGATTTAACCCATACAATTCCTTCTTGAGTTTACATACATGAGTTTTCTAATTATATGTCTCAAACCCTTGCGGTTATTCGATATATACATATTCTTCTATCAAACCATTTAGCAAGGTCTTCTTTACATCCATCTGGTGTAACTTCCACTTCATATTGGATGCCAAGGAAAGAATGGTTTTAATTGAGGTGTACCTAGCCACTGGTGCAAAGGTATCCTCATAGTCGAATCCTACATTCTAGGAGAATCCACGAGCTATGAATCTTGCCTTGTACTTTTATATAATATCTCTTGTTGAATGATTTGTCTTGTAGATCCATTTCGAGGATACCACTAACTTGTCCTTTGGTCTTGGTAATATTTCCCATACATCATTCTTTATAATGGATTGGTATTCCTCAACCATGGAATCTACCCATTTATTCTACTTTGTTGCTTCTTCAAAATATCTTGGTTCTTTATCAATGAGATCACACATTAAAGCCACATAACTAGGGTATGGCATTGGCTTCTTTCTTTCTCTAATGGCTCCTTCTGGGCCACCATGTCTTTTTTCTTCTTCAATTACTTCACGAACCTGCACAGGACTTCTTTTGTGTGAGATAATTTCACTGGGAAATTCTTTAGGTATCTAAGGTACTGTTATGTCATGATCCTCAGGAATATGTTCTTCCTCTTCGTTTCTGGCTGGTTTAGGAATTTCTGCAGCTCTGGAAGTTTCATGCTCCTCTTCATCTTCCTTGTCTTTCCTTGATTTTCTGAAAGTTGTATCCTAGGATATAGATTCAATAAGATTTCGATCGCTCACTATATCCTGCAAACAATCCCTTCTTTCCTGAAGGGTCTAGCTTTGATTTTTTCTCCTTGGGAATGTGTATGTATACCGGAAAACCAAATATATTTAGGTGACTGACTTCGTTATTTTATCCGGTAAACATATCTTATGGAGTCTTATCCCCAAAGGTACTATGGGAGATTCTATTATGTGCATATACTATTTTTCTAGATGCTTCTTCCCATAGGTACATAGGTAAATCTTGATCACGGATCATATCTTTTATAACTTCCATGATAGATCTATTCTTTTTTTTCAGCCACACCATTTTGTTTTGGATTATAGGGAATGAAAGCTCCATCTTAATCCCAACTTATTTGCAGTACTCATTGAATTCACTTGATGTGAATTCTCCTCCATTACCTGATCTTAAGATCTTGATCCTATTTTCAGATATTTTTTCTACAAGGGCCTTAAACTCTTTGAACCTTTCAAACATTTCATCCTTCTTCTTCAATAAGTAGATCCAAGTTTTGTGGGAGTAGTCATCAATAAAAGAAGCATAGTAAACATACCCGCTCAATGAAGTAGTTTGGATTGGCCAGCATATATTTGAACGAATAATCTCTAAGATCCCTTTTTCTTTGCTATCACTGTTTGGATAAGGGCTCTTAGTATTGTTTCCTTGTTCACATCCTTTGCACACTCCTTCATGATTTATCTAAATCTATGGTAAACCTATCACAACCTTGCTCACAGTTGGCAATGATTTGTAATGTATATGAGCAAGTCTTATGTGCCATAGCTCACATGGGCTTATGGTACTAGTCATAAATGTTGAATCTACATGCCCCTTTAATCTGTAGAGTCCTCCTTATTCAACTACAATCACTAATACAACATCTATAGTTTTTCCTTTTGTCCACATGAGGACTTCTCCATCCACAAAAGAAACTCTGAAACCTTTCTTATCTAAGGCTAAGATAGAAAGGAGATTCTTCTTTAATACTGCGACATACATGTGTTGGAGACATTTACCATCATAAACACTCTTTTTGGTCAAATTGGCCTAGTTAAACCACTATCCTAAGTATAATTGACATTAATTGACAATAGTGGAGCATTAATTGCCATCATCCAGTCACACCCACGCCTGCCTACAGTCAAGGAGGCTAACTTAGCCTTCTCCTACAATCAAGGAGGCTAACTGGAGCACTCCGAGGGTGATCTGAGTGATATTAATGCACCTAATTGCTAACTTGTGGTTACAATAAGTTTAACCAGTCAGTTAAGGCGCCTCCTCTCATTAAATATATTATTTAATGATTATTTAATATTATTTAATGATCTGGAGTCAACAAGGGCACCTCCACCAACTTCTGATGATCAGTTCAGCTTCAGTTAACCTCATCGGGGTTCATTGAAGTCATGGAGCACTAGCACTTGATGGTTGGATTGCTATGACATGTGTTTGATCTCCTTCAGTTGAGATTCAGTCATTTATTGCACTTCGACTTCAGTTAGGGTTTGGTGAGTCAATTAGGGTTTTGGTCAAGTGGTTAATTGAGTGTGATTGAATGGCTAACAGTTAGTTAAGCTAGACTCACTCATGATTTCGAATTGCCTCCTTAGGTATTCAAATTTGTCATGGATTCAAGCTATTGCTTGACATTGGTATTGTAACCATTCATTGTTTATTAAATATACAGAGAGGAAACCAATTCCAGTTCCGATTAACACCATTTCATGAGTTATTTGTTGATTATTCTTTGATGAGATTGATGCTTTGTTCCTAAATCAATGTGCAATAATAATATGGTATCAAAACATAAAACGGGATGAAGATCTATGTCTCAAAAACAAGCTTTTTGACAAATTTCTCCATGAAAAGTGAGCAATAGCTCAAAATTCCAGCACCGCACCAGAAGCCAAGGCTTACCACTCAATATCCCAAGTAAAGAAATTTTTTATCAAGCTTGCTTGATTGACTATACTGGGTGTGATGAAATCTTAGAATGTGCAGGCTATCCGACCTTATTTTTCCCTTTCTATTTTGATTTTCAGGTTTCTACAGGTGAAGCATTCACTACAGCACATCCAGATGGCCTCCTCAGCAGATCTCTTGACTCCATACAATTTCCACTCATGGAAAATAAAATAGAGATTCAGTTGCGCTCCAAAGGAATTTTTAGAGTCGCCATGGACACTAAAGTTGAGCCTGGATCTGCCATAGAAAAATCAAGATTCTTGAACAAGAAGGATGAAGCCTTCGGTTTCTTTTGCCTCTCTATTTTCGAAGACCTTCTCTTCCATCTTATGGATCTGAAGACACCAAAAGAAATATGGGAAAAATTGGAATCTCTATATGGAAATCATGATGACTTGAGAGTTTACCAACTTGAAAATGAACTCATGTCTCTCCAACCTTCCAATTTCGAGACTCTAAATGATTTCTTTACAAAGTTCAAGCATACTATTTTACTCTTGAAGCAATGCAAGGTGGAGAAGGAGGATGATCAGCTCATCCTTGCCATCCTCTCCAAACTTGGGGCTGATTATTCGGTTTTTATTTCTACATTCTGTGCGGGGAATTTTACAACCCCCAGATGGAACATGCCTACACTCAATGCCTTCATTGAGTCCCTAACTAATGAACATGACAAGCTTGTCCAGATGGGGATCATCCGATCTTCCCGTGATCAAGCCCTCCATGTCTCGGTGCCCAAAGATCTGAAGGGTAAAGGAAAGTAGCAGAAAAATCAGAAAACTAAATTTGATGCTCCCAATCCTAGAGTTGAAAACTAGCCGCATGATGAATCTTCCGCTTCAAGGAAGAACAAAGGAAAAGGGTACAATGGGAAAGAAAAAGTCAAATGTTCTTACTGTAGGAAGGTTTTTCACCCTGAACATGCCTGTATGAAGAAAAATCTTGATGAAGCAACCTCTCTCCTTGAGAGGAATCACATCAATCTTCCGGAGAGATTTCGGAGGAGAGATCACCAAGATCGGGAACCACAACATGAGAAAGGTCATGCCCTCATGGCAAGCACTTTGAATTCCAAAGCACTACTGATTGACAGTGGAGATTTGAATCACATGATGGCTGAAAAAGACTCCTTTTCATCCTTGGAGACCGGAAAATCTGTCCCCATCCACATGGGAGATGGCTCCACCATCATTTCCGAAGGACAAGGTATTGTAGATCTAGAAAATGGTTTTTTCTCTAATGTTTTGTATGTACCGTATCTAGCAGAAAATCTCCTTAGTGTCTATCAGATGACACATACAGGAATGCCTAAGAGAGTCTCTTTTATCCCAAATGATGTTGAGATAACAGAAATTGCATCCGAGAAACTCATTGCTAAAGGCCTTGCAAACCATCATGCAAAAGCCTATGAGTTCTCTTACTTTGTTGCGGATGCGAAGCCCACCGCTCTGCTAACTCATGGAAATGAGGTTAGTAGGCTGTGGCATGAGAGGTTTCACCATCTTAATTTCAAATATTTGCAGCAATTACAGAAAGACTCCATGGTTGAAGGCCTCCCGGTCATCAAGGTAACCACAAGAATCTGCAAGGGCTGTGTGATTGGAAAACACCCTGAGCACAAGTTCGATCAGGGGAAGGAAAACCGTGCTACAAGCATATTGGGGATGATACATTTTGATATCAGCGGTCTGATGCCTGTCATATCCATGAATGGATCAAGGTACCTCCTTACTTTTATTGATGATTTTTCAAAGTATACATGGGTTTTCTTTCTCAAAAAGAAATCAGAAGTATGTGAAAAAATTTCTGAATTGAAGGCCTTGATCGAAAATGCCTCTGGGCTTAAATTCAAGATATTGAGATCTGATAATGGAGGGGAGTATGTCAATAATTATTTGCTGTAAATATGCTCCCAAATTGGTATTCAGATCCAGTATTCAATTCCCTACACTCCCCAGCAGAACAAAGTAGCATAAAGGAAGAACCGGTCTCTCAAGGAGATGACCACCTGTATGTTGGAGTCAAAGAAGCTTTCTGCAAATTTGTGGGCTGAATCCATGCATGCTGTAGCATAAATTCATAATAGGGTTCCACACTCATCCGTGAAAGGAAAGACTCCTTTCGAAGCATACTTCGAACACAATCCGGATGTGTCGAACCTACGGGTGTTTGGGGCCACTGCATGGGCCCGGATTCCACTTGATAAAAGAAGGGCTTTGCAACCGCAAAGCATAGAATGTCTGTTTATTGAGTATCCTAATGAATCTAAAGGATTCAAGCTGCTTTATATCAATACCAAATAGATCATCATCGAGAGAAGTGTCAATTTCGATGAGCCTCTTCAGGTGGTGGAACTAGTGAAGGAGAAAACTGCTAAATTTCCTTCCTATCCTACTGAATATTTGGATGATGAAATTGGGGGTGATGACCCTGATTTGGATCCTCTAATTTCTGATATCAGTGTGCAGAAATCATCAGATGCTGAATTATAACCTGAAGTGCAAAATCATCTTCCTACATGGGCCCAACAGACACTTTCCTCCGCAGGAGAAAACATTGGAAATCCGGATGATCCAAGGAGAACCCGGTCTAACTTCCAAAGAGCAGGTATTGCGCTCTCTTGTTCTGATAATTTACTGTCCAAAACTTGCTATTTGATGATTATTTCATATCCAAAATCCTACTACCATGCTTGGAATAATCCAATATGGCAAGTTGCCATGGATGAAGAGATGAATTCTTTTCAGAAAAACACTACTTGGGAGCTAGTTTCTCTTCCTCCGGGAAGGAAATTGGTTCAATGCAAGTGGGTGTTTCAGAAAAAGGTTGATGCTGATGGAATCACCTAAAAATATAAGGCAAGTCTGGTAGAAAAAGGTTTCTCTCAGTTCCAAGGAGTGGACAACCATGAGACCTTTGCACCGGTTGCAAAAATGGACTCCATCCACCTTGTTTTGGCTATTTCAGCATCCAAGCACTGGGAGAAGCATCAGATGGATGTTAAGTCAGCCTTTCTACATGGAGATATTCATGAGGAGATATAAATGAAGCATCCAAATGGCTACATCACTGATCCATATTTGGTTTGCAAGCAAAAGAAGTCACTATACGGGTTAAAACAGGCCCCAAGAGAGTGGTATTCCAAGATGGGTGCCTTCCTTCTATCGCAAAACTTTCAGAGATGTAGTCAGATCCAAATGTGTATTTAAAGCAGAATTATGGTCATATAATTATCATTGTTTTATATTTTGATGACTTACTGATCACAAGTAGCACAGGTGCGTCCATTTCAGCCATCAAAACTGCTCTCCACAATGCCTTTGAAATGAGTGATTTGGGGTTTCTAAAACAATTTTTGGGGCTCAAAATCGAGCAAAATTATGATGGGATTATGGTCACTCAGTCCAAATACATTTCAGACCTATTATTCAAGTTTAACATGGCTGAATATAGTCCTGCACCATTCCCTTTCCTTTCAGGGATCAACCTTGAAGAAGGAAAACACACGCCTCCCATGGACTGCACTATCTATCAACAGCTGATTGGTAGCCTGTTGTACTTGACACATTATAGGCCTGATATTTGTTATGCCATGAATGCTGTATCAAGATACATGCAGAAGCCTCATGATATTCATTGGAAGGAAGCTAAGAGGATCCTCCAGTACATTCAAGGAACCAGGACCTACGGCATTCACTCTACTGCAGACTCCGAGCTAGAGCTGGTTGGATACACAGATTCCGATTGGGCGGGTGATTCTATTGATCGGAAGTCAACTTATGGATATGTATTCATGTTTGGTGGTGGCCCTATTTTCTGGTCAAGCAAAAATCAGGCTTCCATAGCACTATCTTCAGCAAAGGCCGAGTATCGAGGAGCGGTGAATGCTTGCATTCAAGCAGTTTGGTTGCAAGGCATTCTTTCAGAGTTTGATCTTGGTAGTACTTTGTCCACTGTCCTCTTTTGTGACAACCAGAGTGCTATTAAGATATCCATGGATCTAGTTACCAAGCAGAGGACCAAGCATGTAGAGAATCACATGCACTACATTAGGGAGCTAGTGCATGACAGGACCATCATTCTGCAATATTGCCCGACTGATGAGCAGATTGTAGACATCTTCACCAAGAGATTTTCAGAAAAGAAGTTCACTTACCTCCATTCACTATTGGGGGTGATTTCATTAGCGTGATCCAGAATACTTTCAGTGTTCAGCTTGAGGGGGGGGGGTTTCCCCCTGGGTTTTCCCTCTTTTCCTCACTTAGTTTGTTTTTTAGCATTGTTTCAGTTTCAGCATTGTACAGGGTGACCTATGGCCTTAGTTGTCAGGGCCCTATCATTTTTATGCATCTATGTTTTCTAACTCTTCCTGAGTATAGCTTAAGGGGGGGTGTTGGAGACATTTACCATCATACACACACTTTTTGGTCAAATTGGCCTAGTTAAACCACTATCCTAAGTATAATTGACATTAATTGACATCAGTGGAGCATTAATTGCCATCATCCAGTCACACCCACGCCTACCTATAGTCAAGGAGGCTAACTGGAGCACTCCGGGGGTGATCTGAGTGATATTAATGCACCTAATTGCTAACTGGTGGTTACAATCAGTTCAACCAGTTAGTTAAGGCACCTCCTCTCATTAAATATATTATTTAATGATCTGGAGTCAACAAGGGCGCCTCCACCAACTTCTGATGATCATTTCAGCTTTAGTTAACCTCGTCGAGGTTCATTGAAGTCATGGAGCACTAGCACTTGATGGTTGGCTTGCTATGACATGTGTTTGATCTCCTTCAGTTGAGATTCAGTCATTTATTGCACTCTGACTTCAACTAGGGTTTGGTGAGTCAATTAGGGTTTTGGTTAAGTGGTTAACTGGGTGTGATTGAATGGCTGACAACCAGTTAAGCCATATTCACTCATGATTTCGAATTGCCTCCTTAGGTATTCGAATTTCTCATGGATTCAAGCTATTTCTTAACATTGGTATTGTAACCATTCATTGTTTATTAAATATACAGAGAGGAAACCAATTCCGGTTCTGATTAACACCATTTCATGAGTTATTTGTTGATTATTCTTTGATGAGATTGATGCTTTGTTCCTAGATCAATGTGCAAGAATAATAACATGACATCCTTCATCTTCATGGACTTTCTAGAGTCCATCTTATAAGAGGCTTCTCCCATTCCTCTGATGGGATATTTCGAATCATCTCCAAGTATTGCTTTTTGTGGGGACTCCTTTTGTACAAGACATGAGAGTGAGTCCTTGTAACCTTTCATATGCTTGGAGGCACCACTATCTACTAGCCAAGTTTCATTTCCTGGTGAGACTGAACCTGTGAGTGCAAAGATCAAGACATATTCTTCAATGGAATATTCATTTTCCTTAGCTCTTTCCTCGTCTTCTTAATCATGGTCTTCAACAACATGAGCCTTGAATCTTTTGTTCTTTTTCTTGACTTGTTCTTCCTTCATGGGACAATTTATATAAATGTGTCCCATCTTATGACAAGTGAATCATTCATAATTTGAGAATTCTTTCTTGGACTTCTTAAACCCTTGATATTTTCTGGGATGATGTTCATAACTCTTTCTCTTGTTCTTTCCTTTGGTATGGACTTCCAAATCTTGATCCTCATTTTCATTTATCTTCTCTTCTTTGGTTGGTATTCTTTCTTCTTCTTGAACACCTTCTTCCCATAACTAGCAGAACTTGGTCAGGCTTCTTCTTGAACAGATTCCTCGAATAAAGGCTTCCCAATCTCTTGGAATACCATTCAAGGTGGTCATTACAATTTTTTCTTCTTCAACCATATCACCAATAGATTCCAACTGCTCCTTGATTTGAGTTACTCTTGTCAAGTGTGATTGCATGGTTTCTGAATTTTGAGCCTTTACACTTTTGAGGTGATTCCTCAAGGTCATATTTCTATTAATATTTCTTCCTTCAAATAATCTAGATAGAGCATCAAACATTTCCTTTGGTGTCCTCCTTGAGGATACTTGAGGAATCAAGTTATCTTTGATGGAGCCAGCTATGATCCTATTAGCCTTGATCATATCCTTCTTGTATTTTCCCTTATCTTCGTCCTCTTCTGTTTCAACAACTTCCTCCTTTATAAATCCTTCTAGATCATTTTCTTCTAGGATGAGCATGATCTAATACTTCCATGCTATGAAGTTTTAAACACCCTCAAGCTTCACATCTAGCTTGGTACTCTTTGTCATCTTTTAACAGAATGAGAACTTCAAATGGAATTAGAAGAAGTAATAATTACTTGATGAATACTGCTTCTGGATGACCTTCTTCGGGATGAACTAGGGTTTGATGAAGAAACCCTAATTTTCCAGTTGATATCAGTCATAGGGATGAGTGATGGAAAAGATGTGCCTTCCCAAGGAGAGATAGACTGTATCTTTCTTTTTCTGAGATTGATTACAGAGTCTCAAGAAAACTATGGCCCTAGTTCTTCCCAACAACAATGTCTAGTCCAAAATTGAAACTTCTTGGAATTTATTTATGCTTTCATAGAAATATGCACCCTTATGGGACGAGTTGTTTGAGCCCTCTTTTCTAGTTGATTTGTCGAGGTATTTTTTTGGAATAACAAACCCTAAATGTGCAGTGTCTCCTTTAAAGGTGGCTCTGATACCATGTTAATTTTCTTAATTGGTTAGATGATATTCTAAAAGAATTTACAATAGTAGGATCAATGAAAGAAAAAAAAGGATAGTAACAAAAAGAACACAAATATTTTCCTCGGGGAAACCACAAGGTAGAAAACCCCACAAAACTTCCTCAGTATAGAACTCAACTAGAGCAGTGTAAAACCCAAGACAACTACTTCTCTGTTCTTCCAGGTGCACTTCTTCTTGTCTCTCTTGTAAACTTGCTTGAGTGAAGTGTGTACAAATGAATAGGGTGTCTCCCTATTTATATTTGACTCTTGAATTGAACTAACACCTAGCAGGGACGACTTGTCTAGTAAGACAACAAAATAATATTTATTATAATGACACATGGGTACTATTGACCCGACTTACATCCGGAGGTTTAAATTGATTCTTTGAATGACTCTTACATGACCAATCACATCAGATACATCTCCTGAAGAACGAATACAATCAATATAATTGGAATATCTTCTGAAGTTACAATACTTTAACAAAAATAAACCTTGTCTCTATCTCTGCCTTAGAAGACAAGGGATATAGAGTTACATTTGCAGATGGAAATGTGCTTGCATGGCACAAGAATTCTAGCATGAACACAAAAAAAGTGATTGGTGTAGGGGAGGATAGCTTGTATCTTCTAAGCACTCTACCAGCTCAAGATTTAGTCCATGATTCTGGTAACATCAATGAGTTATGGAACAAAATACTAGCTCATCTAAACTATCAATCTCTCCCAACATTAAGGAACATGGTGATAGGTCTACCAATGTGTCATGTAGACCATGATGGTATATGTATAGTATTTTCACTTGGTAATAATACCAAGGGATCCTTTCCGAAAAGTGAAATTGGATCCAAGGGAATACTATATCTAATCCACTCTTACTTGTGCAAACCCATGAGTATTACTTCATTGGGTGGTTATAGCTAATATGTAACATTTATTGATGACCACTCACGAAATACATGGATATAATTTCTCAAGACCAAGGAATCCGAGGAAGTACTCAACAAATTCAAAGAATTTAAAGCATGAGTTGAGAATATTTTAGGAAGAAGGATTGAGATCCTAAGATCAGACAATGGTGGAGAATATACCTCTACAGATTTCAATGATTTCTGCAAGGAAGTAGGAATTAAGAGGGAGCTCACAGTTCCCTACAACCCTCAACAAAATGGGGTTGCGTAAAGGAAGAACCAAACATTTGTGGAGGAATACAAATACATGATGCATGACCAGATTCTACCAATGTTCTTTTGGGAAGAAGCATCCAAAACAATTATTTATGTATGAAACATATGCCCTCATAAAATCTTGAAGAAAATGACTCTAAAAGAATCCTTCATGGGAGTGAAGCTAGAATTGGTCGACCTTCGTATATTTGGATTCACAGGCTACATTCATGTGCCAAAGGATAAAAGGATGAATCGAGAACATTCAAGAAAGAAGGGAATATTTATGGGATACATTGAGTCTTCAAACGCTCATAGAATATACATCCCAAGATCGAGGAAAATCGAAGTCAATAGGGATGTGACCTTTGAAGAAGAGATGTCTATCTCAAAAGGAAGAGGATCTGATATGGAGATCAATGATGATGAAGATGTGAGATAATATCCCCCTCCATAAATTAAGAGGGACTCTAAAGAAAAGAATGAACCAAACGATCCCATTTAACCAGTTAATCCAGTTGATGCTCCCACAGATATGGAAGTAAGTCGAAAAATTCCTAGAGGGAACAACAAACAATGTAGGATGCATACAGGCATGAATTCCCACACAAAACCCATCTGGAAAGAAAAATGTCTTAGAGTTTATTGTGTTATGTAGCATTGATGAGTCACATCATTAACTTAGAGCCTACCACATACGAAGAAGCATCCAGACACCAAGTTTGGAAGGATTCCATGACAGTGGAGTTCCATTCCATAACGAAGAATGACGTATGGGAGGTTGTACTGAGACCTTAGGGGAATTCAGTAGTGACCTCCAAATATATTTTCAATATTAAACATGGAGCATATGGTAGTGTGGAAAAACAAAAGTATATATATTTTGCTATAGGATTCTCTGAGAAAGAGGGAATTGACTATGATGAAACATTTGCCCATGTGACTCGATCATACTTCCATCTGAACCATCATTTCTATTGCTTCAGCTATGGGATGGAAGCTACATCAGGTGGATGTAAAGAATACCTTCCTCAATGGTATTATTGAGGAAGCAGTTTACATTGAACAACTAGAAGGATTTATTTTCCATGGGAAAGAGTCTCATGTATGTAAACTGAAAAAGGAATTATATGGAATCAAGAAAGCACCTCATGCTTGGTATGGGCAGATAGATGGATACCAAGTAAAATTGGGATTCACCAAGGGTGATTGTAAGGTTTGTCGTTACACTAAAACCTCCAGATGTTTATGAACACATGAAACCAAGCACATGGCCCTATTATCAAGAGTGGTGGTTATTCCACATTTTTATATTCCCAAAGTTTTGGTGGTTATACAATGTGGTTGTACCGATACTCCAACACCGCCCCCCCCCCAAGGCATAGCTCAGGGGAATTGAACCTAAGACCTCGGCTCTGATACCATGTAATATTTTGGAATGCAGAGCATCAGAACAAAATGTTCTGATTCATGTTACATTCCAACCTAGATCTAGATAGAAAAAACAATCTCACTTAGAATTATTTTCACAAAGACATAGCAAGAATAGAGAAGAAATATTGGTTAGAAAACTAGAGGAAAATCAATCCAGTGGGAAGTTTTCCACTCTGCTTATTGAGCAAAAACCTAGTACAATATATAGGCATTATTACATTAAATACCTTGGGTAAATACCATGGGTACCAAATATCATGGGTCCAACAAACCATATGAGTAGCTCACATTAATGTTGGCTTATCTTAACTAATTCCCCCAATCTACGACATTGTGCCAAGTGTAACTCCAAGTAGTGACCATAATGAGGTGAAATGAACCTAGATGGACCATGAAGTGGTTAGGCTAGTTAACAAGTGTGAAAGAAACTACCGTGAGGGTGTTATAGGTGGTTTAGTGTCTTGGTTTTGAACCATTAATGAGCAAATTGACCAAATCCTAAAGAAGGTGCACCTAGTCTCCTTAAAACAGGGAAATTCAATAACTACCCCATAAATGAAGCATAGAGGGGTGCAATGACTCCATAGAACAAGGAAAATAGTGGGTAAGTGGACAAACAATATTTTATGGCATAACCACTAGTCTAAGTGGGTCAAATGAGGAAAAACTAGGATCCAAGACACTAGGCTAGGAAATAGAACCATTTTCACATGGAATGACTTACACTAAACACTTGGAACCTTATGAAAATATTATTAACCAAGGTATAGATGGGAATTATGTTCCAACAGTGATGTAGATCCCAATATTTAATACAATATTGTGGATAATGAGCCATTGATTTTGGTATTGTATGTGGATGACTTGTTTCTCACAAGAAATGACAAAATAATTGAATGGTGTAAGAAGAATCTTGCCTCTGAGTTTCAAATGAAGGACCCCAGATAGATGCATTACTTCTTAGGATTATAACTATGACAGAGGCAGAAAGAAATTTTCCCAAGTAAAGGAAAATACACCATTGATATTTTGAAGAGATTCGGGATATTGGACTACAATTCCATGGCTACTTTGATGGATGAAAATTTCAAGAAGTTGAAGGAATCTACCTAAAATTTTGATATGATTGATCCCACCATGTATCTTCATTTGAATTTCTCTTTGATGTATCTAACGAATACCACACTAGATATATGTTTTGTTGTAAATACTCTCAGCCAGTTTATGAGTGATTCGAGCTAGATTCATTGGGTTTCTACAAAACATGTTCTTGGATACTTATGTGGCACTATGCGATATGGTCTAAGATATGCTTCACGATGTGATATGACATTGCAAGGATTTTTTGACTCATATTGGGCCAGGTGTGTTGCATACAGGAAGAGTAATTTTGAATGTTTCTTCGGTTTGGGCTTTGCAATGATTTCTCGGTGTAGATGGAAGAAGACCTCATTATCACTTAGCACCGCAGAGGCCGAGTATATCACTGCTAGTACAACAACCCAAGAAGTAGTATGTGTTATAGAGAAAACTTCCTATGGATTGGGGTGTACCACAACAGACAGAGTAACCGTAGAAATCAATCCCTTCCCAATATGCAAGTGAAATAAAAAATCTAACACTCAAGGATCTCAAAACATACCTTATTTCGGATGGTTGATGTAGATCCTCATTGAGCTTTTCCAATCCCGCTTGTGTTAACAATTTTCTCTCTCAACAATCAACACACAAGACAAGCATGCTATATAATGGTGTTAGACCTACTCTAGCATATATAATCAATAATGTATAAGCAATTAAAAGAATCCATGGATTCAATATTCATTTAAAAGCACATCATTGGACAGGAAAAGATATTTCTATTAATATAAATCAGAGATTACATGAATGACAACCTCTGTCGGCACATCTGCGAACCGGATAAACTAAGTCCTCCACCTGGGCCTCCACCACCTCAATCCACCATCTCTCAATAGCAAGCTCATAAGAAAAGGAAATCTTGGGAAGAACACCAAGTGCTCCAAGGGACAAAGGGATGTAGACTCAAGTATAAGCAAGCTATGGCAACAATAGACTATAGTTTTCTTGCTCTTCAATTCCTCCTCTTCAATGCATCCAAAGGGTTCCCTATATAGTGCTTCAATGGGGTAATGGAAGGTCAAATCTGAGCGATCTCAAGGCATATGGAAGGCCAAGAGACAAGTGACTCAGATCCACATCAAGGAAAACTCCAAAAATATTTTCCTTTTCCACACATCCTGATGTACACGGGTTTAAGGGTTATATCCGCATATATACGTGATAAAGGGTTTAAAAGTCACGTATAGCCAATAAAATATGTTTTTAGGGATGATCTTGGAAACATCAAAGGTACAAAAATAGACCATGGGATCCAAAGAGTCTACAGAGGGATAGGGAAGGCCATAAATGTGTGATCTACCGTGTGTGGTAAAATCAGCTGTAATAGATGACCCCTAATGTGTGAGGTCAGAGGGGTGATACGATGGTTGAAATACATTATAAGTCCATCCTAGAAGTGGAGTGATGAAGAACCAGGTGGAAGAACTAGCCATCCAACAATATAGTACAAATATCTGTGCATGTGACTACAAATACATACAGCAGTAACGGATACATAAGAGTACAATGGCCATGAATAGGCATGATACAAAATATGACATGTGTGGTCATCGCCACATACAATATAGATTGATCAGAATCTCCATGATGAAGAGATACAATGGATCATGATCTCCATGAAAGCTGAAGATATACAATGGATCAAGATCTCCATAATGGCTAAAGATATCTAACATACACTAGAATCAAGTCACGAGAGATGAAATCTCATGAACATTGGCATGATCAAGGAGGTGGCATATCAAAAATGCCACCAATATGGAAATTCTTCTACACAAACCGCTACAAGTACATGTCCTACTATGTGAATAAAGGTTTCAAGGTCGAACATAGTAGTCCATCATCTGATTACCGATCATTGATCTATACCGTTAACAGACGCGAGATCACCCACCGATAATGAAAATGGGAATCAAGGTACTAGAGTGCAATCTAAAAAGTGTGAATAAATGTGTTAAGGTCGAACACTTGAAAGAATCCATCGATCAAGGTACATTGATGTATTCCCAAAACTGTCGATGGTGAGAGAACCTACCACTGATGACTGTAAGTCTCAAGGCACTCAAATGACTCTAGACTCCTATCCCATAATAAATGATATGAGGTCGATGCGATGAAATCTATTGGAAGGAGGGAATTAAGGCATCCCCCATCATCCAACATGAGGTACTCAGCAAAGTTGTATAATGTGGAAGGACTCGATCATAATGTGCTTGAACCAGTACCAGTACTGGGAATGGCTGACATGCAAAGTAAAGAAAAATGAGGAATGGTTGACTTAGGCTTCAACTTCCTTCGAACAAGAGCATAAAGGAGAATGGTGACTGAATGTAGGCAGCATAGACTCAATATAGAAAATTGGGACATCTCTGCGACATAGGAAGCATTGACAAAGGCTCCATAGGGACTGGAAGCTTAACCAGTCCATGGAGAGACACTCAGAGAAATGAGTACATCTCCTAAAGTCAAACTATTAACCCAACCAATGGATGTGATATACAGTTCTTTGTTCGAAGACGACACGACTCGACTACTACCAAAGAAAACATCTTTTCATGTCCGGATTTTTGGTTTTTTTTTTTGGACTTTTTCAAATATTTTGAAAAGCTTGAAAAAGAATAAAAGTGCTTTATAGTTACAAATCTAGGAGGAGACAAGTGTCAAGGGGCAAACAAACTAGTTCCAAGCAGCGGAACATACCTATGCTCAATGCAAGGAAACATGTGTAGGATAACGACACTCGGGGGAAAGTCCCCTCCCGGTAAAAAATGGGGAATCAAGTTGCAAAAGTTATGTAAAATGGCTCTGCTTGGCTAGACATGAGACAAGCTCGGGCTATATGGCTGATAATCAAAGTCAAGGAAGACGGAATAAGGCTCAATAAGGTAAGAAAAACTCATGATAATGCAATTACAACTTGACATAAGGGAGTCCTGGGGAAAAAGCTAGCAAAAAGATCAAGAGGAGGATGAGGCTCTTGCACAAAGTCATGGAAATACTATACAAAGGACTCCCCCACCCTAAAGGAAAAATGTCGGCATGGGCACCAAATGCAAAACCGGAGCTAACTAGAGTAACCATATATGGTCAAGCTCTACCATTCACATCATGTCACTTCTAAAAGCAACAAGTAGTTTCCATGAAAAGATAGAATGGGTTCATACCTAAGGTTATAAGGAAATGGTCATCAGGTCATGCAAAGTGCAAATGGATGTGAAACCTAACCCAAATTCCAGTTTAGACATAATACATGAAATAGGCATGAACGGGTCGAAACCACGGTCAAACCTCGCTCAAAACAGACTCCTACATCAGCAAATTAGTTCAAAACGGTCCAAAATGGTCAGAAATGGTCAAAAACTATAGAAAGTGGGTAAAAATTTTCAAAAAAATTCTATAAATAGTAAAAAAAACTAAAAATTCCATATCATTTGAAATTTTTACCCATTTGGGCTCAAAACTTTTGACGCGAACTCCAGGAGCATCGTCCGGAGAAATTCGACACCGTTTGATCCAGGTAACTCCTCATGTCCTCCTCTTCCTATTTCATGTAAATTTTTTAAGTTTTCATGGTCCAATTAATTTTTAGGCCATCCCAAGTTGTGTGTTTCAGCCCACGTGGGTATCAGGGTTTTTTCCACATATAGGGCTCGCCATACACGGAAAAAAACCCAAACCCATGTACATATGCGGCTATTTTGCAAACAGTCTCGTATGAGGCCGCAAATGATATTTTCAAGGGAAAATGCTAATCAAAACTCTCGTTTTTTTTGCAGGATGGTGTTAGAGTGGAGGGAGAGAGAACATGGTGATGTGGAAGTGGCCATGCAAGGTGATCTAATGGCCCAACAAGCATTACGGGCTTGTGGTTTGTATAAGTTTTGGTGTCTTGGCAGCCTGAGGTCCAAACCAAGAATCCTCCAACTGCTAGTGGATTACTGGGATCCAGACTCTGAGACTTTTCACATTGATGGGATGTCACTCAGCATAAAAGTTGGACATATACTTTATCACTAGTTTATCCTGACAAGGAGAGGTGGTAAATCTCCGATCTCGCGGGTCAAGAGGTAGATTGGCTATTGATGAGTACATTGCGATGTACTGCTTTCCAGACATAGAAAAGGTTGGGATTCAAATCCCGACAAACTCTATCCAGGTTCTAGGACTGAAGGTTGTACTATTGGCATTAGGCAAGATAGCCGAATTAGCTTCACTCCACCAGGCCTCTCGGCCATTGATGTTCTATGCGGTGGAGATTATGAGACCCATAGTGTATGACTGGAGAACTGCGCTATTGAGCAACATGAAACAACAGCTCAGTGACTACAAAATAGGTAGGGTGCGGAACTTCGGTTTCGGCAGCATACTAAGCAAATTCTTCTTTGATTGGGTACTAGGGCTAATCCCTAGAGTGGAAATTCCTCCACACGGAGTTCGATATCTGACCCAACTAAGTTGGGCAAATGTTATGTGCAGACTGGGTGGAGGTAGGGTGGCTAACCCCTACCCAGCAGACTTCTTTTGATGGTGGCGGAGGCAGAACATTGCCATTGATGAATACCCCTATGCAGGGATAGACTTCCGTGGAGATCCAGACATGCCCCTACCACTAGGAGCGGCATATGGCGACATAGGTAACGAATCCCAAACCCTCTTCTTAAGTTTTTTGAATTATTATTTTTTTGTGTTTTTTGATATATTGACTCAAAAGACATGTTTTGGTGTGATGACACATAGTGACAATCTATCATGTGTATGCAGATGTTGGCCCACGACGATTGGATGGTTACCCTCGTCATCAACAGAGGGGAAGAGGAGATGATATCATGGGTGCGGATGCGGAGCGGATGCTCCAAAGCATTCACACAAACTTTGTATGCTTGACGCACAAGGTACCCATGGTGCAAGTCAAGGATTTGCTTAAGGCCATGCAGTGCCAGGTGGTTGGTGTACCATGGGCATGGATTCGATTGTTCCGATGGCTAGCTAAAGCCGTAGTGTGCTACCATGATCAAAACCCCCCTCCTCCTTAGGCTTAGATACCTGAGAGTATTCCTTTTTGTACGGCCATGTACTATATTTTCATGGCACGGAAGCCCCAATTTTGTATTATGACGTCACTTTTTTGATATTAATGAAAAAAAAATTATGATGATCGATTTTATTTATTTACATGTGTGTAAAAATGTATGTTTGTGATATGCTTATTGTCTATCAAACAAATTCCAATCTAACACATAGTTAGCATATGAGTCAACAACTTGATTAAAAATTCTTGAAACATGAATGTATGTTATATTTTCAAATTGTTGTTCGAGCAATCTCACATGCAAGAATCTTAGTAACAATATCGGATCCCTAATACGATACGAGCCATTAAGCTGTGAAACCACTAACTGTGAATCAAGATGTACCTCAAGATAGAGAACACCGTGTGAAATGGAATCATGCAATAACTCAATAATGCCACTATATTCAGCAACATTGTTCGAAGAAGGCCATAAACATATGCCTCCTGAAGACAATCCTTGACCTGCAGGGGTATAAATCACCCAAGCAGCCGAAGCTGAGTTTTGAGTGTGATGGCTAGCACCATCAGCGAATCCTATGTAAACAGAAGACTCCATCGACATATTCCATAAGAAACAGAAGCTAATCAAGAAACCCGATCACCATAAGAAAACCTAACTATGCAATTCAAAAAATGTACAATAATATACAACAATCAGCCCCGGCTGAAGATCATGCATAGTATTTTTTAAGATAGAGCCCATTTCTAGGCTCCACCAAGGCTGTCCCTTCATAATCCACTAGCTCATAGGCGCCCTTCTCTAACACACATTTGACCACGTAAGGACCATTCCACATGGGATTAAACTTCCCTGCCCCCAAGGGTTATTTAGCTTGATCCCACAAAAGGACCAAATCACATTCACTAAAATTCCTCGGATGGACAGACTTGTCATATTGGACCTTGACGCGATGCTTATTTACTTCTAGAGCCACTAAGGCATCTCAGCGCTGCTCATCAAGCTTCTCTAAGTGGACCAAATGTTCTTCCAATGTGGAAGTGTCTGGTAAAATCTCTATAGCTAGCTTCAGAGAATGGATTTCACATTCAACAGGAAAGACAGACTCCACCCCATGTACAAGCTGATATGGAGAGAAACCGGTGGTAGTCTTAACTGTGGTTCTATAGGCCCACAAATTAGGATATAACATTATATGCCAATTCATCTTGATTTGTGCGATGGTTCATTGGAGAATGGACTTAAGTGACTTATTCACTGCTTCAACCTGACCATTCGCCTGAGGGTAATAAGAAGAGGAGTGCTCCTACTTATACCCTAACTTTGAAGCCAACTCTTCCATCATTTTATTTTGAAAGTGCCTACCATGGTCAGTGACAAGCTCTTTCGGAATGCTGAACCGAGTAATAATTTGGTTGAAAATGAAATGCGCGGTTGTCTCACCTTTGGATTTAATCATGGGCATAGCCTTTGCCCATTTCATGAAATAATTGACATCCACTATAATGTGATGATGCCCCCCAGTCGAAGCTGGGTTGCAATCCATAAAGTCAAGCCCCTGCTTGGTGAAGGGATCGGCAATGATAATAGGATGTAACGGGGCTATATGCAAGCACATATTGCGTGCAAATGCCTAGAAAGGGTGACACTTCTTGACCACATTAACACAATCTTTGAAGATCGACGGCCAAAAATATCCTACTCTCAATATTTTTTGGGCTGTAGAAAGCCCAGATAAATGACCACCACATGCCCCTCCGTGGAAATCATTCAGCACAACCTCAGCCTCATCATGGGTTAAACAACGACATAAAATGAAATATACCCCACGACGGTACAAAGTGTTATCCACTATAAGGTAGTTCTTAGCTACATGACGTAATCGTCTTCGCTCGTCCCATTAAAGGTGAGTAGGGACCTTCAACGTTTACAAATATATAATGATATCCTCGTACCACGGGTCCAAATTTGAGATAAGGAAAATATGCTCATCGACAAATGTATCCTCATAAACCTCTTCCTCCTCCAAACTTGGAAAATCAGATATGAGCTCTGCAAAGATCAATGATTTCTTCGATTTCGCCGAAACGAATTTGATATCAAACTCTTGCCAAATAACAATCCATTTATTGTATTTTCCCCCAATCATCCTTCTAGTGAGGATGAACTGAAATGGATTGTGGTTCGGCGAAGGAGAATGTAATGTCTCAATCTCTAAACCACATGAACAGTGGCCAAGGAAAGCTTCTCCACATGGGAATAACAGATTTCCGCATCAATAAGGTTTCGGCTCAAATAATATATGACATGCTCATGGAGCTCCTCATCCTCCTGAACCAAAACCATACCAACTGTCTCCATGGATGCGGCCACATAAATCAAGAAATAACGGCTATAATCAGGTGGACTAAGCACAGGGGTCGATGCTAAGGCTTCCTTAAGAGCATCAAAGGACTCTTGGGCTTTCTCATCCCAGCAAAAAGGAGTGTCCTTCTTTAAAACTCGCATAAATCCTTTAGTCAAGTTGGAAAAATTAACTACAAATCTCCGCAAGAAATTTTCCATACCTTGCAAACACTGAAGGTGTCTAATATTACGCAGGGGAGACAATTGAAGTATTTCCTCAAGCTTTAAGGGATCAACTCTTATTCCCTCCTCGGACATGATGAATCCTAGCAAATGACCAACAGTCACGCAAAAGATGCACTTATGAGGATTTAACTAAACCTGGTAATGGCGGCATCTTTCGAACACTAACCTCAAATGGTATGGATGGCGCACTCTCAAATGAAAATGAGCAACAAGGTCATCCAAATACACTTCGATCATTGTTTTGAGATCATGAGAAATTAAGGTCATAGCCCGTTGAAATGTAGCTTCGGCGTTTTTAAGGCCGAAAGGCATCTTCCGATATGCAAAAGTACCCCAAGGACAAATAAATGCAGTATTATGTTTATCCTCAAGTTTGATCTAAATCTGATATATCCGAAAAAACCATCCATGAAGGAGAATACCTCGCTTCCTGCACACACATCCAAAATCTGATCAATAAATGGTGTGGGAAAATTATCCTTAGGACAAGCACGATTTAAATCACGGAAATCAGTGCATATACGGATCGCTCCCTGCTTCTTATCAACCAAAATGGGATTTGAAACCCACTCCGTCAAGGGAATGGGAGAGATAAAACCGGCTTTTAACAGTTTCTCTATCTCATCCTTAATGGAGGGTGCTTTTCTAGGATTCACTGCACACAAACATTGTCGAACCAGCTTCGCATTCGGATAGGTCTTAATCTCATGTTCGACAATACGAGGGTCAATACCTGGAATTTCCTCGTATTACCAAGCAAATATGTCATGAAACTCTTTAAATAGCTCGATATACTCCTTGATATCATCAGGGGAACAACTCGCCCCAATGTAGACATTCTCAACTTTTCCAGGATTGCGAGAAATATTGATAGGAATAGTAGGTGATAAATTCGCCATGTTCCCATCGGCCATCTAACCAAGAGAACTCAATGGAACTAGGCGACTACCAATATTCTCGCTAAGAATCTCCCTAAAGTCATCACACTCCATACAGTCGAGTTCGGGAAGAAAATATGATCAATGGTGTAACTCTTCCCAAGGTGGCTCAACCCCATACATGGCCTCAATAATGGCTTCATATAATGGAAAAACATCTTCGAGGAAATCATGTGCATGAGAGGACTCAACTGCCCATGCAAGCAGCACATACGGGTCCTCCTCCTTTGTCCACGAAGAGGAAGGAATAGGCTCTGCAACTTGACCAAGATTTGCTTGATATGCTACCATCATTGCAAGCAACAACACATCCATTTCGATAGGTCCAATTGAAGGACTCGGTGAAGGAAGAATGGAAGGATTTTCCATATAGGTAGTGTGAAAAGACACTAAATTCAACGAGGACAAAGCCCCACCAAAACTAGATTCGATCATAAGAACAAGCATAGGACAACTAAAGGTTCCCATAAGAGACAGATACATACCCACACCCACACTCCCAGTTGTCGGCTGAGAATGATCAATAATCGGGATAGAAGTTCCCGATGATGCATTAACACTCGGATTACGGAATGACATCTGATCAATTGTAACGATCTTCCCATTAAATGGAAAGAATACCACTCGAAAGAGAGAAGAGGCTACGGCTTGCATACTATACATCCAATTCCGGCCCAGCAAAAGATTGTAGTCAAGGGGCGCATCAACCAACTTGACCTCGATCGCGACGGGCTTCCCTCCCAATTGGACTTTAAGAGAAGGAAGAATCCCGTGTGGTCAAAATGATCTACCATAAAAAGTTGTCAACATAGTAGAATATTGAGACAGCTCAAGAGAACCCAAACCCTTTCCAACATGACAAATACATCACAGAAGCAGTAGCGTCTTCATCAATAACAGTGTGTTTGACGGTCATATTAAGACACTCTACATGAATCAAAAGAGACACATAGTAAGGAAAGCGAGGCTGTATTCCCATGGTTTCAAATTTGATAATGGAAGAAGAGTTATCATCATTAACCCCAAGAGCAGAAAGCAGGGCTCTCCTCTACGGAGGACAAGTCTGAAGTACTTGAAGCATAGACATCGCATAAGGAGTTTGACCCAAATCCTTGACAGTGGAATAGTTTTGGGCAGCTCGAGAATTAGGATTGTGCCCTGAACACTTTAATACCCCCTTAGGAATGCGAGGTGCAACTTCAGGTTTATCCGTAGGTTTTTCGATACACAAAGGGCTCTCGGGTGGAGCGGGTTCCTTTCCAAGGTTCGGTTGTGACAAACCATAATCCTTCGCATGAGTCACAACCTTAGTAGCGCGCACCATGTTGACGCAACCATGACCAGTATTGGCCTCCGGTGAATTTTGATCTCCACCCAATGCACAATGAGGATCAATGGTCCTCGAGTTCATATTTTGATTGTTGGGTAAAGGATTAGTTAGCATGACTGGGCTCTGTGCTATGAAACTCGAGGCATCTTCCATATGAGGGCACAAGTGAGTGAGGTGGTCCTCCTTACATAACTTGCAAGGAAACTTTACCTTACATTTAGTCTACTTGTCCCCCCCAGCATTACAAGCATTCTTGTCATTATAATTAGCATTTTCGTTCTTATTCCCACCCTTACGATTACTTTTCCCTTTTTTCTTATTCCTTCCAAGCTATTGGTTGCCCTTTTGGTTCGACGATTGCACAGAAAGTACACTCAACGATTGGGTAGGTTGAGACAAAACCGTGGCTTTTCCCGACGTGGATTGATTAATTGACAATTGGCTCACTTGTTTCACAACCGAATCCGCAGGTTTGGTACTTGTACAACCCACAATGCCATCGGCATGTGGCCCAGGCTTAATCTTGGGATCGAAAATAGATCGTGAAGCATTAGGTATAATCTCATACAAAATTCCAGATTGAGCATAGATCAAATCCAACTATTGTGACCTAAATATTGCTTGTTCCTCGTTTTGGACTCCAGATGTAGAAACATCCTTCGTGATGTAAGGTAACAACGAATTGAGGAACCACTCAAGGAGAAATTCCGATGGTATAAAGGCTTTAATCAACCTCTTCCATCTACACCACTCTTGAATATGATCCAAGATATGTGTGTCTTTTTCTTGTCAAAATGTCGACAAGAGTTTGGTACCAACGTCGTAACATACAGGTAGCTGAAAGTGATTGAGGAAAGTCATGGAAAGGTCATCAAATAAAGCATATGCCCCCCTTGGTAACTCTATATACCATTTCACTGCAGGCCTGGTGAGGGTGCGTTGAAATAGCCTCAAACGGATTGAATCCTCATGCAAGGAATTGGAAGAGCACCAAAGGTAAAAAGTAGTGACATGCTCACTAGCATCTTCTCTAGCTTTGCCTTCGAACTTGGGAATGTCTAAAGGAAGCTTGTTAGGGATGGCCAGCCAGGCTGGGTCATGAGATAGATCGTTCATAAGTCTCGATAAGTCAGGTAAGTTCAATGTTGCGAGGAAAGGGAGCCTAGGTTGAGCCGGTCTATGTCACGCTCCCTGATAGTTATGGTTCATGTAAGGTTGATTGCTATAAATACCATGGCCTTGGCCATAATAACCTCCTCCCATTTGACCCGTATAGGGATGCATGGAAGCATTGTGATGTGGGGTACCTTGATTATGCAGTGCTACGAAGCCATAATTGGAAGACTAAGCAGGTTGTTGATATCCGTACCCATAGGGTTGATAGTTCTGTCCATATTGTGGTCCATGAGACTGTCCATGAGAAGATCCATAAGGTGTCCCATGAGAATGTCCATAGTTCGGGATATGGGGAACTCCTTGAGATAGACCATAAGATGGTTCGAAAACAGGGATATGACCTCCCTACACAATAGGAGGTACTTGACTCTGAGATACTACCATGCGAGCAGTCGCAGTATGAACATGGCTAGTAGCAATATTCTGGCCCAAAGGACCATGTGAATGAGGGGAAGGAAGGGTTGTCAAAAACACATCCGAAGGAGTAGGGTTCATGGATGAAGGGACATGTGAAGGAATGTAAGTGGTGTTCTCAATGGTCACTCATCTCGGTTCTGGTATCCGCATATGATTACTAACACTAGGTCTAGGACGGACATGTGAGGTTGCTTCCACCATTGGGATGGAAGGTGCAATGTGACTAGTGCTCCCAAATCTATCCGTATGGAAAGGAATAAGAGTGCCCCCAGGCGTAGTTCTAGGTTCAACTTTCGACTCGACATGATGTGCTGAATTAGGTGCACGGATATCAGGCATGCCATAATGAACATGACTAGTGCTTGTGGGTTCATAATGAGTCTCATCGCCTGGTAACCAATATCGGTGACTTGTGAATGAGGGATCATAACCAGATTGTGAAGGTATTTCTAGTGAAGGATCATATACGGGAGTAGGATCTTCCTCCCCAACCTCGTGAGGTGGATAGGACATCTTTGGAGTCTTATCCTCATGATCTCCCATAGTGTGTGAATCAAAGTGAGAAGTAGTCCGCCTGGAATATCTGTTTCTCTCTCCTAAAGGAGGAGGAGATGTTGAAGGTGAAAGTCCTACTAAACGATGAGAATGACGAATTGTCACGCCCTAACCCACAGTGACTCAAAAAATGAAAAGACTCGATCTAATTACGCAAACCCTAGGCAAACTAGCATGCACAGAGCACACACCTATAAAATGTAAAGCCAAATCACAAGCAAACAAGCGTAGGATATGTGAGCTCCCGAATGAAGCAGGTATGTCTCGCTTAGGAGAGGCTTGAGACTCCCATACACAACAAGCGAAGGTTCGTAACCAATTATAGTGGCCCTCAGCTTCAATGCATATAGCGACTGTGCTGTCCAACCCCTACCTGGCCAGGACACCTGCAGAATAACCTCTGCAAAGTACCCCCTCGATAACCTAGGTAAGGCAACTAAGTTCACCTCAATATAATCAATGCTCAGGAGGACAGTCGCAGGCAGGATTTACCATATGGGCAGGGTAGCAAAGCCCGAAACTCTCGAAAGAGCCCCCAGATACGAATACAATCCTATAAATATCTTCGGTGCTACTCAGTTACAACCAGGGGTCATCCCAATCATAATTGCTCACACTACCTCATGCTTAACTCCCTTGTAAGAGGAGGATCATAAGAACACTAATTATATAAAGGAATTTCACACTCTCACCTGGACAGACACATAAATGTTTCGTTTAGTGGTCTTGGAGAATTTACTCACAATGAACTATTCCAAGACCCTAAAACCTAGTCTTGTCGGTGCACCCTATAAAAGAAAAGAGTGTAATTCATTTTATTATGCGTTGATTTTAATTTCCTTATTACTCAAAGGGAAAATGGTTGTGCAACTAATGATGTTATGACGCAACAAGAAGTAAAATGCACACCTAACAATCAATGCAAATGCACTATGTCAAATGAAGAACAGGGTATGATACTACATGAAGTGCAAAATTTTCCTTCAAATGAATATGCAATCATTCCTATATGAAAATCTGACTAATACTCTCCAATCAAACCTAATGCAAGTACCATGCAAATGCAAAATGCAAACAATGCATAATGATGCAAAAAGCGAATGTTTTTTGTATTTTTTGAATTAAATGAGATAAAAAGAAAAAGTATGAATCTACAACCCTCAGACTCTATAAGCACTACCAGACAGCACCCAAGCAAAGAACCAAGGTAAAAGAGACCTAATCTACTAATCCCAAAACAAAAAATAGAAAATGAAATGACAAGAATATTTTCAAAAATTTAAACTAAAAAGCGTCTCTGGTCAGAAACAAGGATGTATACAGACTCCAGAAGCATCCAAGAAGACTCAGTAATCATTCGAACTCACCTAGCAACACTTAATATTCCCTAAAAAGGAAAAAAATAGGGCATACGCGACTGTCTGTAGAAAATCTGCATATATACATGGCTATTCTAGGAAAACCTGCGTGTACACACAACTGTGAAGGAAAAACCCGCGTACAAGAAGAAAAAGAGATAAAAAGAAGTAAAATAGACAAACTGAGAGAAAATTTACTCCTATAAGACACTACTAGGCAAACATGCCCCCAAACCCAACTCAAAAACTTAGAAATCAGAGCAATTCAAGAACATTTAATGCTGACAAAACCCCCAAAGGAAATGACTAGGAACTCCCCACTATGGTCGCCAATTCTGTTACACAGAAAACTTCCTATGGCTTGGGGTGTACCACAACAAACAGAGTAAATCAATCCCTTCCCATTATTAAAGAGAAATAAAACATCTAACACAAGGATCTCGAAACATACCTTATTCCGGATGGTTGATGTCTATCCCCGATGAGCTTTTCCAATCCTGCTTGTGCTAACAATTTTCTCTCTCAACAATCAGCAAACAAGACAAGCATGCTATATAATGGTGTTAGACCTACTCTAGCATATATAATCAATTAAAAGCATCCATGGATTTAATATTCATTTAAAATCACATCATTGGACAGGAAAAAATATTTCTATTAATATAAATCAGAGATTACATGAATGACAACCTATGTCGGCACGTCTGCAAATCGGAGAAACTAAGTCCTCCACCTGGGCCTCCACCACCTCAATCCTCCATCTCTCGATAGAAATCTCACAAGCAAAGGCAAGATTGGGAAGAACACCAAGTGCTCCAAGGGACAAAGGGATGCAGACTCAAGTATAAGCAAGTTATGGCAACAATGGACTATAGTTTTCTTGCTCTTCAATTCCTCCTCTTCAATGTATCCGAAGGTTTCCTTATATAGTGCTTCAATGGGGTAATGGAAGTTCAAATCCGAGCAATCTCGAGGCATATGGAAGGCCAAGAGACAAGTGACTCAGATCCACATCAAGGAAAACTCCAAAAATATTTGGCCTTTTGCACACATCCCGATGTCGCGGGTTTAGGGGTTATACCAGCGTATATACGCGAGAAAGGGTTTAAAAGTCGCATATAGCCAATAACAGATGTTTTTAGGGATGATCTTGGAAACATCAAAGGTACAAAAATAGTCCATGGGGTCCAAAGAGTCTACAAAGGGATAGGGAAGGCCATAAATGTGTGATCTACCGTGTATGGTAAAATCAGCTGTAACAGTATGCATTTGAAAAATCCATATTGGATTATTTGGTCAGAATCCAAGACCAATTTTGATTCACTATGACAACCAAATTTGTATACAGATGTCAATGAATCTTGTGTTTCATGACAAGACAAAGCATATAGATATTCGATATCATTACATTCATGATATGGTGCATAGAGGTGTAGTCTAGCTAAAATATGTTCCGAAAAATTACCATACTGTAGATGTTCTTACCAAGCCTCTTCTCAGGACAAAGTTTGAACACTTTCGCAGAAGACTTGGACTAGAATAAAATGCATCCCTCATGGAGAGGGAAAGTTAAGATAGACATCTACTATGCTTTCAAACCGGTGCTACTACTCATTCTGAATATCATCCTACTATGGGAGAAATCCCATCGGCATTGTGAGACAGGAAAGTAATAGATGCTTGTGTGCACTGGTGACCACTATATGTTCTGATTCTCAATATGGTGTTCTGAAGTATTCCCACCAACTCTTGATATGAACTGGTATTAGATGGTCATGTACATTGGTGACCTCTAATTGTCCCGGTTCTTAAACCTGGTGTTTTGGAGAATTCCCACTGGCCCTCATCCTCAACTTGGTGTAGGATAATTCACACCAACACTTGAAGTGAACTGGTATTCGATGGTCATGTGAAGAATGCCCTAGTTCTGGGTTAGAGACCGACTTGACTTGTAGTAGATGATATTATTACTGTACTCTCTATGGATGGAGACAGTGTTGAAAACCTTCAATATGCATAGAGATTATCGATATAGATGAGATGTACATAAGAGACCTATATTTTCATGATGTTGATGTTACGGAGAGAAATTCCTATGGCTTGGGGTACCACAACAGACAACTTGACTCCAGAAATCAATCCTTTCCAATATGCAATAGAAATTAAATGTCTAACACTAAAGGATCAGACCTCGTACCTTATTCCGGACGGTTGAAGTAGATCCCCGTTGAGCTTTCCAATCTTCAGCTTGAATTGATAGATTACTTCCTCAACAACAAGTAAACAATACAAGCATACTATATGTCATGGTGTTAGATCTATTCTAGCATATATAATCAATAATGTAAAAGCATTTGACATACTCCCATGGATAAAATATTCATTCAAATACACATCATTGGACAGGAAAAGATATTTCTATTAATAAAAATAAGAGATTACAATGGATACAAACTTTTTCGGCACGTCTGCAAATCGGAGAAACTGAATCCCCCACTTGGGCCTCCACCACTTCAATCCTCCATCTCTCGATAGCAAGCTCACAAGAAAAAGGAAATCTTGGGAAGAACACAAAAGTGCTCCAAGGGACAAAGGGATGCAGTCTCAAGCATAAGTTCCGCCAACAATGGACTATAGTTTCTTTGCTCTCAATTCTCTCTTATGCTTTCAATGTATCAAGGGGTTCCTTATATAGCTTTCAAAGGGATAATGAAAGGTCGAATCCAAGCGATCTCAAGGCATATGGAAGGCCAGGAGTCAAATGAGTTGGATCCATTTCAAGGAAAACTCCAAAAGGATTTGGATTATGCACACATCCCGATGTATGTGGTTATAGGGGTCAAACCCGTGTATGTACGCGATTATAGGGTTAAAATCCGCGTATATCATTTTTCATATGTTTGTAGGGATGATCAAGGAAACATCAAATGCCAAAAAGTGGTCCATAGGGGCTAATGAGTCTGCAGCGGGATAGGGGAAGGCCATACAAAGTGTGATTCACCTGGAGTGGTGAAATCCGCTATAACAGATGCCCCCTAATGTATGAGATCAAAGGGGTTATAGGATGGCCAAAATACATTATAAGTCCATCCTAGAAGTGGAGTGATGAAGGATCCCAAATGGAAGACCATCCACCCAATCAGCATAGTACAATAATACAACTCTGCATATAACTGCAAGTACATATAGCAGTCCCGGATACATAAGAGTACGATGGCCATGAATAGGCATAATACATGATATCACATATGTGGTCATCGCCACGTACAATATACATAGATCAGAATCTCCATGATGAAGATATACAAAGGACCATGATCTCCAAAATGGCTGAAGATATATAATAGATCAAGATCTCCATAGTGGCTGGAAATATCTAACATACACTGGAATCAAGTCACGAGAGCTGAAATCTCATGAACACTGACATGATCAAGGAGGTAGCATATAAGAGATGCCACCAATATGGAAGGTTTTCTACACAAACCGCTACGAGTACATGTCCTACTATGTGAATAGAGGTGTCGAACATAGTAGTCCATCGTCTGATTACCGATCATTAATGTATACGGTTAACAGACGCAAGATCACCCACCGATAATGAAAATGGGAATCAAGGTACCAGAGTGCAAACTAACAAGTGTGAATAAATGTGTTGAGGTCGAACACTTGAGAGAATCCATCGATCAGGGGACATTGATGTATTCCCAAGAAACTGTCGATGGCGAGAGAACCTGCCACTGATGACTGCAAGTCTCAAGGCACTCAAAATGACTCTAGATTCCAATCCCAGAATAAATGATCTGAAGTCGATGGGATGAAATCTGCTGGAAGGAGGGAATTAAGGCATCCCCCATCATCCAACACGAGGTACTCAGCAAAGCTGTATAATGTGGAAGGACTCGATCATAAGGTGCACGAACCAGTAACTGTACTAGGAATGGCCGACATGCAAAGTCAAGATAACTGAGGAATGGACGACTCAGGTTTCAACTTCCTTCAAACAAGAGCATAATGGCATATGGTGACTGAATGAAGGCAGCATAGACTCGATATACAAACTGGGACATCCCTGTGACATAGGAGGCATCAACAGAGGCTCCATAGGGACTGGAAGCTTAACCAGTTGGTGGAGATAAACTCAGATAAACGAGTATAGATCCTAAAGTTAAACTATAACCCAACCAATGGATGTGATATACAGTGCTCTGTTCGAAGGCGACACGACTCGACAGCTGCCAAAGATAACATCTTTCCTTATCCGGTTTTTTGGTTTTTTGATTTTTTTTGGACTTTTTCAGTTATTTGAAAAGCTTGAAAAAAGAATAAACTAGCTTTATAGTTACAAACTAGGAGGAGACGAGTGTCATAAGGGCAAACAAACTAGTTCCAAGCAGTGGAACATACCTATGCTCAATGCAAGGAAACATGTGTAGGATATCGACACTCGGGGGAAAATCCCCTCCCGGCAAAAAGGGAATCAAGCTGCGAAGGATATAAAAAATGGCTCTGCATGGCTAGACATGAGACAAGCTCAGGCTATATGGCTGAAACGCAATGTCAGGGAAGGTGGCATAAAGCTCAATAAGGCAGGCAAAGCTCATGATAATGCATTCACAACTTGACATAAGGGATTCCTGAGAAAAATAGGCCAGCATAAGATCAAGAGGAGTATGATGCTCTTGTGAAATGTCATGGCAGTAATATACAATGGACTCCCACACCCTAAAGGAGAAAATGTCGGCATGGGCACCAAATGCAAATAAGTCACTAACTAGGGTACCCAAGTAAGGTGAATCTCTACCACTCATATCATGCCACTTCTAAAGCAGCAAGAAGGTTTTGTGACATAATAGAGTGGGTTCGTACCTAAGGACATGATGATATGGTCATAAGGTCATGCAAAATGCAAATGGTGGTGAACCTAACCTATATGCCAGTTTAGACATGATACCTGAGATCGGCATGAAAGGGTCAATCCAAAGGCTGAAATGGTACTGAAAAAGGTCTTCTACATCACCAATTATGTCAAAAACGGTCCAAAATGGTTAGAAAATGTCGAAACTATAGGAAAGGGGGTAAAAATTTCAAATATTTGAAAATTTTTCTATAAATAGTAAAAAATAGAAATCATTTGAAACTTTTACCCATTTGAGCTCTAATTTTCAACTGCAAATTCCAGGAGATCCATCTGGCGGAATTCACAACCGTTTCTTCCAGGTATTTACTCATGCTCTCCTCATGCATTTTGATATAATTTTTGTTGATTTTCATGGTTAAATGAAGTTCTTAAGGCCATCTCTACATGAGCGCTGCGGCCCACATGGATATCGAATATTTTTCCGCGTATAGGG
The DNA here is from genome assembly GCA_001517045.1 of Pseudotsuga menziesii. Taxonomy (NCBI): domain Eukaryota; kingdom Viridiplantae; phylum Streptophyta; class Pinopsida; order Pinales; family Pinaceae; genus Pseudotsuga; species Pseudotsuga menziesii. The sequence continues at coordinate 1,116,865 of LPNX010629086.1, forward strand.
CTGGCTATACGCGGAAAAGGGGCTAGAACCCGCATACATACGCGGCTGTTTGCAAAACAGTCGCGTACGAAGCCGCGCATGTGATTTTCTAAGAAAATAATGGGCAATTTTCCAAATTATATTGCAGGATGGTGCTAGAGTAAAGAGAGCGCGAGCATGGTGCAGTAGAGGAAGCAGTAAGGGCTGAGTTAAGGGCTCAAATAGCTTTACGTGCATGCGGACTCTACAAGTTCTAGTGTCTTGGTGGTTTGAGGGCCAAACCAGGACTGCTACAGATGCTGGTAGACTATTGGGATCCAGACTCGGAGTCCTTCCATATAGATGGGATGTCCCTCACCATAGAGGTGGAGGACATATGCTTTATCACTGGTCTTTCTAGACGAGGGGAGGTGGTGAACCTTCATTCCCGAGGTGGTCCAGGAGGTGGCCTTACTATAGACAAGTACATAGCCATGTACTGCTACCCAGATACTGAGAAGGTGGGGAGTCAAGTCCCCACCAATGCTATACAGGTGCTGGGCCTAAAGGCCATATTACTGACGCCGGGCAGGATAGCAGGCTTAACATCACTCCATTAGGCCTCGCGGCCGCTGATGTTCTATGCGGTGGAGTGTATGAGACCCACCATATACGACTGGAGTACTACACTACTGAGCAACATGAAACACTAGCTCAGTGAGTGTAAGGCAGGCAGTATACGAAACTTCGGGTTCAGTAGTATTCTGAGCACATTTTTCTTCGAGTGCGTTCCAGGATTGAGCCCTAGAGTGGAAATTCCTCTCCACGAGGTTCAAGATCCAGCCCAACGACGTTGGGCAGATGCTATGCACAGACTGGGGGGTGGTAGGGTGGCCAACCCATATCCAGTTGACTTCTTTCCATGGTGGCGACGATAGATAGTTGCCATAGATGACTACCCCTATGTAGGGATATATTTCCGAGGGGATCCAAATATGCCATTGCCACCAGGATCAGCATATGGTGAGATAGGTACTGAATCTCGACTCTCACTCTTTTAAAAAATTTTGAGTTATTTAATTTTTTTGTATTTTCTTGATTATGTGAAATAAAAAAGACATGTTTTTGCGTGACAATACATAGTGACATCTACCATTCATGTGCAGATGTGGGACCACGATGACCAGAGGGCTTCCCTCATCATATACGGAGGGGAAGAGGAGATGACATCATGGGTGTGGATGCGGAGCGAACGCTCCAGAACATTCATACCAACTTTGTGAGACTGACTCATAGAGTTCCCATGGCGCAATTCGAGGACTTTCCTGAGGCCATGCAATGGCAGGTGGTGGGTGTACCACGCGCATGGGTGCGTTTATTCTGGTGGCTAGCTAGAGCCGCAGTGACGTTCCATGATCACAACCCTCCTCCTCCTCCATAGGATTAGACACCTGGGAGTGTATATGTTTTGTACTACCGTGTACTATATGATGGAAGCTTTGAAAGCTCCACTTTGTATATGACACTATGTATTACCACATTTTATATATATATATAAAAGTTTTATGGTGATCGATTTATTTATTTACATGTGTAAATGTGTTTATGATTAATTTATTATGAATGAGACAAATGCCAATCTAACACGTAGTTAGCATATGAGTCAGCAACTTGATTATTATTTCTTGGAATGTGTATATATGTTATACTGTCAAATTGTCATTCTAACAATCTCACACGTAAGAATCTTCTCAATAACGTTGGATCTCTAACATGGTACAAACCATTGAGCTGTGACACTACTAACTCTGAATCAAGACGTACCTCAAGAGATAGAATGCCATGTAGAATGGCATCCCGTAGAAGCTCAATAACGATGCTATGTTCAGCAACATTGTTGGAAGATGTTCGTAGACATACACCTCCTGAAGATAGTACTTGACCCATAGGAGTATAAATCACCCAAGCAGCAGAGGCTGAGTGTTGAGTGTGACGGCTTGCACCATCCGTGAATCCTATGTAGGTGGAATATTCTATTGACATCTACCAAAAGAAACGGAAACCAATCACAAACCCGATCATGATAAGAAAAAGACCTAACTATGCAAAACTGTATAATAATATACAACATGCAGCCTTGGCTAAAGATCATGCATAGTATTTTTTAAGATAGAGCCCATTTCTAGGCTCCGCCAAAGCTGTCCCTTCATAATCCACTAACTCATAGGAACCCTTCTCTAAGACACGCTTGACCACATAAGGACCACACCACATAGGATTAAATTTCCCTGCCCCCAAGGGTTCTTTCGGTTGATCCCACAAGAGGACCAAGTCTCCTTCACTAAACACTCTTGGATGGACAGACTTATCGTACTGGACCTTAACGCGACGTTTATTAACCTCTAGAGCCACCAAGGCATCCCGACGCTACTCATCAAGTTGCTCAAGGTGAATCAAATGCTCCTCCAAAGGTGAAGTGTCTGGTAAGAGTTCCACAGCTAGATTCAATGAAGAAATTTCGCATTCAACCGGCAATATTGACTCCACTCCATGTACAAGCTGATATGGAGAAAAACCAATGGAAGTCTTAACCACAGTTTGATATGCCCACAAAGCAGGATATAACATAATATGCCAATTCGTCTTGCTTTGTGCGATGGTTCGTTGGAGAATGGATTTGAGTGATTTATTCACTGCCTCTACCTGTCCATTCTCTTAGGGGTAGTTAGAAGAGGAGTGCTCTTGCTTATACCCTAACTTGGATTCCAACTGTTCCATCATACGGTTCTGAAAGTGCGAGCCATGGTCAGTAACAAGCTCTTTCGGAATCCTGAACCAAGTAATTATTTGGTTGAATATAAAGTGAGCGGCTGTCTCACCGTCAGATTTTACTGTAGGCATAGCCTCATCCCATTTCGTGAAATAATCAACAGCCACTATAATGTGATGGTGCCCCCCAGCCAAAGCTGGGTTGCAATCCATGAAATTAAGCCCCCACTTAGTGAAGGGACCGGCGGTGATAATGGGATGTAACGGGGCAGGTTTCAAGCGCATATTATGTGCGAACACCTGGCAAGGGTGGCACCTCTTGACCGCATCAACACAATATTTAAAGATCAATGGCCAGAAATAGCCCGCTCTCAAAATCTTTTGAGTTGTAGAAATCCTAGATAAATGACCACCACACGCCCCTCCATGGCAATCATTCAGTACGACCTCAGCCTCACCATGAGTTAAACAACGTTGTAAAATGGAATCTACCCCACGGCGGTACAAAGTATTTTCCACTATAAGGTAGTTCTTAGAGACGCGACGTAATCGTCATCGTTCATCTCACGAGAGGTGAGCAGGGGTCCTCTGTGTTTGTAGATATACTATGATATCCCCATACCATGGGTCCGACATTGAGATTAAGAAGATGTGTTCATTGACAAACGTATCTTCATAAACCAAATCCTCGGCCTTGCTCGAAAAATCCGATATAAGCTCTGCAAAGATTAAGGATTTCTTCGATTTTGCTGAAACAAACTCGAGATCAAACTCTTGCAGAATGACAATCCATTTACTATATTTTCCCCCAATCATCCTTCGTGTGAGGATGAACTGAAATGGATTGACATGGGCCACAACCAAGGTCTGGCGAAGGAGAATATAATGTCTCAAACACTGAACCGCATGTACGGTATCTAAAGCAAGCTTCTCGACATGAGAATAACGAATCTCTGCATCAATCAGGTTTTGGATCAGATAATATATGACATGCTCTTGGAGCTCCTCATCCTCTTAAACCAAAACCATACCAATCGTCTCTAAAGACGCAGCCACATATAATAGAAAATCACGGCTATAATCCGGACGACTAATCACCGGGGCCAATGCTAGGGCTCGCTTGAGTGCATCGAAGGACTCCTGGGCTCGCTCATCCCATTCAAAGGGAGTATCCTTCTTCAAGAGATGCATGAAGCCTCTAGTCAAATTAGCAAAGTTGACAACAAATATTCGTAATAAGTTTTCCATGCCTTGCAAACACTGAAGATGATGAATGTTCTTCGGGGGAGACAACTGAAGTATTGCCTCAACCTTCAAAGGGTCGACTCTTATACCCTCTTTCGAAACAATGAATCCTAACAAATGACCTGACTTCACGCAAAAGATGCAATTATGAGGATTTAATCTAACTGAATAGCGCCGGCATCTTTCGAATACCAATCTCAAGTGATAGGGATGACACATTCTCATATGAGAATGAGCAGTGAGGTCATCCAAAAATACTTCAATAATAGACTTGAGATCGTGGAAGATTAAGGTCATCGCCCGCTAAAACGTAGCTCCGGTGTTTTTAAGGCCGAAAGGCATTTTCCGATATGCAAATGTTCCCCAAAAACAAATAAATGCGGTCTTGTGTTGGTCCTCAGGTTTAATCTGGATCTGATTATACCCAAAAAAGCCGTCCATGAAGGAGAACACCTCGCTACCCGCACACTCATCCAAAATCTGATCTATAAACGATGTGGGAAAGTTATCCTTAGGACAGGAACGATTCAAATCATAGAAATCAGTGCATATGCGGATCGCTCCCTGCTTCTTATCCACCGGAACGGGGTTTGAAACCCACTACGTCAAGGGAACAGGATAGATGAAATCGGCTTTCAACAGCTTTCTCTATCTCTACCTTAATGGCGGGTGCATTCCTAGGATTCACGGCGCTTAAACGTTGTCGAACAAGCTTAGCGTTGGGGTAAGTTTTAATCTCATGTTCGACAATCCAAGGGTCAATACCTGGCATCTCGTCATAAGACCAAGCAAAAACATCACAGAATTCCTTGAATAGCTTGGTATATTCCAGAATCTCAGCATGGGAACATTCTGCCCCAATATAGACATTCTCTATTGTGCCAGGATTGCGAGAAATGTTGATAGAAATCGTTGCCGATATGTTCGCCATGTTTCCATCAGCCATCGGACCAGGAGAGCTTAATGGAACCATAGGACTAGCAACTTTCTAACTAAGAATCTCCCTATAATCCTCATGCTCCAAACGGTCAAGCGCTGGAAGAAAGTATGATCTATGATGAAGTTCCTCCCATGGTGGCTCAACTCTCGACATAGCCTCGATAATCGCTTCATCTGAAGGGAAAACCGTATCAAGGTAGTCGTGGGCATGAGAAGACTGTACTGCCCATGCCAGTAGCACATAGGGGTCTTCCTCCTCCGTCCGCGAAGAGGAAGAACAAGGCTCTGCAACACTCTTGAGATTAGCTTGATAAGCAATCATGGCTGTAGGAAACTGCACGCTCGTCTCGACGGGATCACTCGAAGTACTCGGTGTAGGAAGAATCCAAGGATATTCCATATGGGTCGTGCGAAAAGACACCGAGGTCGTAGATGTCGAAGCCTCATCGAAACAAGATCCTATCATGAGGACCGGTGCAGGACAACTAAAACTTCCCATGAGGGATGGATACATGCCTACACCCACACTCCCATTTGTCGGCTGAGAGTGCTCAACAATTAGGACCGAAGCTCCCAAAGATGCGGTAACAAAAGGATTCTTGAATGCCATTTGATCAATCGTTACAATCTTCTCGTTATGTGGAAAGCATACAACGCGGAACAAGGAAGAAGCAATGGCTTGCATACTATACATCTAGTTCCTACCCAGCAAGAGATTGTAGTCAAGGGGTGCATCAACCACCTCAACCTCTATCGCAATGGTCTTCCCCCCCAAACAGACTTTAAGGGAAGGAAGGATGTTGTGTGGCCTAAAAGATCTCCCATCAAACACAGTTAACATAGTCATTTATTTAGACAGCTCAGGAGAACCCAGACCCTTCCAACAGGACAAAGACATTATAGAAGCCGCAGTGCCCTCATCAATCATAGTACACTTGACGATCATATTAAGACATTCTACGTGCACCAAAAGAGACACATAGTAGGGCAAGCGAGGCTGCAGTCCTGCGGTTTCAAAATTTGATCACCAAGGAAGAATCATCTCCGTTCACACCAAGGGCAGAAAGCAACGCCTTCCTTTGCGAAGTACAACTCTGAAGCACTTCCAATGCAGACATCGCACAAGGAGTGTGGCCCAAATCCTTGACAACTGAATAATTCTGGGCGGCTCAGGCATTTGGATTATGCCCCGAATGCTTAAGGACTCCCTTAGGAATGCGAGGTGCAGCCTCAGGTTTATCCACAGGTTTCTCAATACACAAAGGGGACCCTAGTGGATCAGGCTCTTTGCCTGGGCTGGGTTGTGACGAACTATAATCTTTCGCACACGTCACAACCTTGGCAGCATGGACCATGTTAATGCACCCACGAGCACTAGTTTCCGGTGGATCATTCTCACTAGACTAGTCATGGGACTTTGAGTTCATATTCTGGTTATGCGGTAAAGGGTTCATTAGCATAGCTGGGCCTTGTGCTAAGAATCTCGAAGCTTCATCAATCTGAGGGCACAAGTAAGTGAGGTGATCATCCTTACATAACTTGCAAGGGAACTTAACCTTATATTTAGCTTACTTGTCCCCCCCAGCATTTCTACCATTCTTGTCATTATTGTTAGCATTCTCATTCTTATTCCCACCCTTTCGATTATTATTTTTACCCTTTTTTCTATTCCGTCCGGGCTGCTAGTTACCCTTCTGGTCCGACAATTGCACAGAAATTACATTCGTCGTTTGGGCGGGTTGAGACGAAGCCGTAGCTTGTCCCGAAGCAGATTGGTTGATTGAGGCCTTACCAACTTTTTTTGCAACCGAATCCGCAAGTTTCGCACTTACACAACCCACAATGCCATCGGCATGTGGTCCAGGTTTGACCTTGGGATTGAAACTGGAACGAGAAGCATTGGGAATAATCTCATACAACAAACCGAACTGAGCATAGATCAAGTCCAGTTCCTGCACCCTAAAAATCACGTGTTCCTCATTCTGCACTTCTGATGTGGAAACATCCTTCACTATATATGGCAATAACGACTTGAGGAACCACTCGAGAAGGAACTCTGGTGGTATAAAGGCTTTAATTAATCTCTTCCATCTACGCCACTCCTGAATATGATCAGAAATATGGGTGGATTTATCTTGCCGAAATGTCGACAAGAGTTCAGTACCAACGTCATAGCACACTGGTAGCTGGAAGTGGTTAAGAAAAGCCATCGCAAAGTCGTCAAACAAAGTAAAAGCGCCTCTAGGTAACTCTATATACCATTTCGCAGCAGGGCCTATGAGGGTGCGTTGAAATAGTCTCAAGTGGACTGAGTCCTGATGTAATGAATTCGAAGAGCACCATAGGTGAAACGTAGTAACATGTTTTCTCGGATCCTCTCCCGGTTTTCCTTCGAACTTAGGTATGTCTGAAGGAAGCTTGGTAGGGATAGCCGTCCAAGCCGGGTCATGAGCCACAGGATCGTTCGTAAGTCTCGATAAGTCAGGAAGGTTAAGTATCGTGAGGAAAGGGAGCCTAGGATGATGAGGTCTATGGACCGCTCCCTGGTTCATATAGGATTGATTACCACCATGGCCTTGGCCATAGTGACCTCCTCCCATATGATCCATATAGAGTGGTGTGGAAGCACCATAATGAGGTGGACCTTGACTAGTAGGAGCTACAAAGCCGTAATTAGGAGAGTAAGCAGGTTGTTGATACCCACCTCCGTAAGGTGAAGAAACCTGTCCATAATGTGTCCCATAATAAGTTCTATAGGTCATCGCATGCGATGCCCCATGAGACACTCTGTAAGTAGGAAGATAGGTTCCGGACGTAGGAATGTACATACTGAAAGTAGGGATATATGCCGCGGAAGTAGTAATCTGACCTCTAGAAGCATGAACATAGCCTCCCGAAGCAACGGGCGGTATGTAAACTTGAGACACAATCGGCCTAGTAACCGCAGTATGGACCTGACTCGTAGCCATGTGCCGACTCGAAGGACCACGTGAATAAGGTGGAGGATGTACATTTGAAGAACTAGGAACCAAGGACGAAGGAATCTGAGTAATAATATATGTACTACCGCCTATCGTCACTCGTCTCGGGTCTGGTATCCTAATAGGATCTCTAACTCTAGACCTAGGAGGGATATAAGATGTAGCTTCCACCACTGGGACGGAAGGTGCAATGTGACTAGTGCTCCCAAACCTCTCCGCATGGTAAGGAATGAGAGTGACCCCAAGCATAGTGTTAGGCTCAAAGTCGTATTCGACATGAAATGTCAAATCATGTGCACAGAAACCAAACGTAGCATAACTACCGTAGCTAGTGCTGGCAGATTCAAAATGAGTCTCGGCGTCCTCTGGCATGCCATACCGGTAACGCGTCAAAGGGGAATCAGCCCTAGAGTGAGTAGGTCTATCATGCATGGCTCCTATCTCAGAAATCATAGGACCTAACTCAGCTAAGTCGGGTGAAGGATCGTAAGTAGGAGTAAATTCCCCATCGTCTACACGAATGGGAGGAGGTGGTTCAAGAATACGTTCTGAAGAATCCCCCATGGTGTGTGAATCAATGTGTGACATAGTCCGCCTAGACTGTCTAGGTCTCTCTCCCAAAGGAGGAGGAGAAGTAGAAGGCGGAAGTCCCGCTAAACGACGAGAACGGCGTAGAACCACACTCGAATCCACAATGACTCAAAAAATAGCAAAGACTCTCTATTTACGTAAACCCTAGGCCAACTATCATGCACAGAGAAATCACTAATAAAATCTAAATCCAAATGCAAGCAAACAAGGGCTGGATAAGTGAGCTCCCGAATGAAGCAGGTATGCCTCGCCTAGGAGAGGCTTGAGACTCCCATACACAACAAGCAGAGGTACGTAACCAATTATTGTGGCCCTCAGCTTCAACGTGTACAACGACTGTGCTGTCCGACCCCAACCTGGCCAGGACACCCATAAAATAACCTCTACAAGTACCCCCTCGATATCCTAAGTAAGGCCACTAAGGTCACCTCAATACAATCAATGCTTAGGCGGACAGTCGCAGGCGGGATTGACCGTATGGGCAGGGTAGCAAAGCCCGAAACTTTGGAAAGAGCCCCCATATACGAATACAATCCTGGAAACATCTCCAGTGCTACTCAGTTATGACTAGGGGTCATCCCAATCAATAACCGCTCACACTGCCTCGTGCTTAACTCCCGTTTGAGAGGAGGATCCTGAGAACAATGGTTATACCAAGGATTTCACACACTCACCTGGACAGACACCTAGATGTTGTTGTTTAGTGATCTTGGAGAATTGACTTACAATGAACTATTCCAAGATCCTAAAACCTAAGCTTGTTGGTGCACCCTAGAAAAGAAAAGAGTGTAATTCATTTTATTTAGCATTGATTTTAGTTGGCTTTATTACTCAAAAATAGGATATGGTCATGCAACTAGTGGTGTTATGACGCAACAAGAATTAAAATGCACACCTAACAATCAATGCAAATGCATTGTGTCCATGAAACCAGGGTATGCTACTACGTGAAATTCACAATTCTTGTTCAAATGATAAATGCAAATTTCCCTATATGAAGTTCTAACTAGTACTCCAAAGCAAATCTAGATCTAGTGCAAGTACAATGCAAAGTGCAAAATGCAATGCATGATGATAAGCAAATGTTTTTGGATTTTTTGAAAATAAAAGAGATGCAAAAAGAAAAAGAATGATTCTACCACCCTCAGACTCTGCAAGCACACATAAACAGCATTCAAGCAAAGCACTAAGGTAAAAGAACTCTAATGCACTAATCTCAAACAAAAAATTGAAAATTCCATGACAAGAACTTTCCTATAAAAAAAAATTAGGCTAAAAAAACGTTTCTGGTTAGAACCAGAGGTCTAAAAAGACTCAAGAAGTGTCAAAGGAGACTCAGCAACTATCAGAATTCACCCAGCAACCAATTAAATTCCCCAAAAAGGCAAAAACAAGGGTATACGTGACTGTTTGCAGTAAACCCACGTGTATACACGGAAATCGCAAAGGAAACCACATGTATACGCGACTGTAAGTCAAAAACCTACGTACAGGAAGAAAAGGTGCATAAAACCAAGGCAAACAAACAGGCTGAGACAAACTTCACACCAATCAGGCTCTACCAGGCATACATGCCCCCAGACCCGACACAAAAACAAGAGAGAAAGAGCAATTCAAATACATTGAATGCCGAGAAATCAACCCCCAAAGGACAACTACTAGGAACTCCCCAGCGGAGTCACCAATTTTGTTACGGAGAGAAATTCCTATGGCTTGGGGTACCACAACAGACAGCTTGACTCCAGAAATCAATCCTTTCCAATATGTAATAGAAATTAAATGTCTAACACTAAAGGATCAGACCTCGTACCTTATTCTAGACGGTTGAAGTAGATCCCCGTTGAGCTTTCCAATATTCAGCTTGAATTGATAGATTACTTCCTCAACAACAAGTAAACAATACAAGCATACTATATATCATGGTGTTAGATCTATTCTAGCATATATAATCAATAATGTAAAAGCATTTGACATATTCCCATGGATAAAATATTCATTCAAATACACATCATTGGACAGGAAAAGATATTTCTATTAATATAAATCAGAGATTACAAGATAGATACAACCTCTGACGGCACGTCTGCGAACCAGAGAAACTAAATCCCCCACTTGGGCCTCCACCACTTCAATCCTCCATCTCTTGATAGCAAGCTCACAAGCAAAAGGCAAGCTTGGGAAGAACACAAAATTGTTCCAAGGGATAAAGGGATGCAGACTCAAGCATAAGTTTCGACAACAATAGTTTATTTGCTCTCAATTCTCTCTTATGCTTTCAATGTACCAAGGGGTTCCTTATATAGCTTTCAAAGGGATAATGAAGGGTCGAATCCAAGCGATCTCAAGGCATATGGAAGGCCAGGAGTCAAATGAGTCCGATCCATGTCAACGAAAACTCCAAAAGGATTTGGATTATGCACACATCCCGATGTACGCAGTTATAGGGGTCAAACCTGCATATGTACACGATTATAGGGTTAAAAGCCACGTATATCATTTTTCATATGTTTGTAGGGATGATCAAGGAAACATCAAAAGACAAAAAGTGGTCCATAGGGGCTAATGAGTCTGTAGCGGGACAGGGGAAGGCCATACAATGTGTGATTCACCTGGAGTGGTGAAATCCGCTATAACACCCATGGATAAAATATTCATTCAAATACACATCATTGGACAGGAAAAGATATTTCTATTAATATAAATCAAAGATTACAAGATAGATACAACCTCTAACGACACGTCTGCGAACCAGAGAAACTGAATCCCCCACTTGGGCCTCCACCACTTCAATCCTCCATCTCTCGATAGCAAGCTCACAATCAAAAGGCAAGCTTGGGAAGAACACAAAAGTGCTCCAAGGGACAAAGGGATGCAGACTCAAGCATAAGTTCTGGAAACAATGGACTATAGTTTCTTTGCTCTCAATTCTCTCTTATGCTTTCAATGTACCAAGGGGTTCCTTATATAGCTTTCAAAGGGATAATGAAAGGTCGAATCCGAGCGATCTCAAGGCATATGGAAGGCCAGGAGTCAAATGAGTCGGATCCATGTCAAGGAAAACTCCAAAAGGATTTGGATTATGCACACATCTCGATGTATGCAGTTATAGGGGTCAAACCCGCGTATGTAAGCGATTATAGGGTTAAAAGCCACGTATATCATTTTTCATATGTTTGTAGGGATGATCAAGGAAACATCAAAAGACAAAAAGTGGTCCATAGGGGCTAATGAGTTTGCAGCGGGATAGGGGAAGGCCATACAATGTGTGATTCACCTGGAGTGGTGAAATCCGCTATAACACCCATGGATAAAATATTCATTCAAATACACATCATTGGACAGGAAAAGATATTTCTATTAATATAAATCAGAGATTACAAGATAGATACAACCTCTGATGGCACGTCTACGAACCGGAGAAACTGAATCCCCCACTTGGGCCTCCACCACTTCAATCCTCCATCTCTCGATAGTAAGCTCACAAGCAAAAGGCAAGCTTGGGAAGAACACAAAAGTGCTCCAAGGGACAAAGGGATGCAGACTCAAGCATAAGTTACAGCAACAATGGACTATAGTTTCTTTGCTCTCAATTCTCTCTTATCCACCGGAACGAGGTTTGAAACCCACTCCGTCAAGGGAACGGGATAGATGAAACCGTCTGGAATAAGGTACAAGGTCTGATCCTTTAGTGTTAGACATTTAATTTCTATTGAATATTTGAAAGGATTGATTTCTAGAGTCAAGCTGTCTGTTGTGGTACCCCAAGCCATAGGAATTTCTCTCCGTAACAGAATTGGCCCTCATCCTCAACTTGGTGTAGGATAATTCACACCAACACTTGAGGTGAACTGGTATTCGATGGTCATGTGAAGAATGTCCTAGTTCTGGGCTAGAGATCAACTTGACTTGTAGTAGATGATATTATTACTGTACTCTCGATGGATGGAGACAGTGTTGAAAACCTTTAGTATGCATAGAGATTATCGATATAGATGAGATGTACGCAAGAGACCTATATTTTCATGACGTTGATGATGACCATATTTGAAGAATACCTTCCTTGTTGAGAGGGAGTGTTGAAATATTTGCAACTTCAGAAGTTATTCCTATTGTACTTGTATTGTATTTCCTTGTACCTCCTATGGGAGATTATATTGATGTAATTACTCATGTAGACCCTAGAAAAAGTCAATGTAAACCCTGGGGAAAGAGTACACAAGAAAAAATAAAAATAGAAATATCTTTGTATCTCCCAAGGTAGGTCGGCCGCAATAAGTTAGTCAAGTTGGCCCCAGTAAAGATTCACTTGGAAAATCAGTATAAATAGGAGGCATCCCTCCTCATTTATCTCACTCACAACAAGTTCTCTCTAGCAGAAAAGGTGCGTTACTACAGTCATAAGTAGTGTTTTCTGGGGTTTTATCTTAGAGATGTCTTTTCTCTCTCTTTCTTCTTCTCTATACTCTTAGAAGTTATCATCTCTATACGAAGGTTTGCTGGGTTTTTCTCAATTGGGTTTCCTAACATAAATTCTTGTGTTATTTTTTTATGTGCTTTCTCTTTCTTCTAGAGATCCTATTTTTTATTTGCAATTGATTTAGACTTCTATAATATTGTAAAAACTAAAAAACCTATTGCATGACATTTCACAAGCACTCACATGACTAGTTTCAAAAGCATAATTAAAGAATGTTTTCCTCTTTCATATCATTGTCAACAACAAGAGAAAAGATGTCTTATTTTTTGTCATACGTAAAAATATTTTTCACTTGTTATATAAGCGTTTAATACTTGCTCATTTCTAGGAGTGGCATACAATTGACTCAAAACTAACATTCAAGGTGCACAACACCACACATCATATCATTCAATATGAATACAACTAGGTAACAATGGCATTACCCATAACATAGCAAGTACAATTTCATATTTTGCAATTATACCCATGCATGCATATATATCAAACATTCATTCAAATTAATAGCAATATATCATCCTCTTCATCAATAATAACATCATTTTGCATACATATAAGCATAAGAAGAATACTCATTCAAACACATAGGGGATCTACTCACTCAAATGCACCCATAACCCTCAAGGGGTTTACTGCTAAGTATCATTAGAAATACTAAAATACCACCCAAAATGGATTTTTTTAATAGTAGTTAAACTTTTGTATCATAACCGTAAAACAATTTCATTTCAATAGCCATCTACAAAACCATGGGTGAAAGGTACCTTAACATTTTAGCGATGATCATCTCAAGAAGAAGGTCAATTCTTTTAAACACACAAACTAACCAACATGCATACCAAATATGGATAAGTATCATCAATCCTTAAAGTTATTTTCCTTCCAGATGAAAACCCATCACTCAACAGGCCACCAAACTCAACAATCAATAATACACAACATTCAAACATTTTAGAGCTTCGAAAGGATGGACATGATTATGTTTTAATGGTAATTTTAATGCATCATCAATTGTAAACACTTACATCAACATTTATATGTTTTCACAATGATCACAAATCATTCTTCAATTCATCACACAATTAAACACAACAATCCCATACAATTTTGAGTATGGAAAAATTAGCTAGTCTCTTTGTATCAAAGATGACACAATTCACCATATAACTCAACATGACAATCCCATACAATTAAGTATGGAGAAAATAACTAGTCTTTTTGTATCAAAGATGACATGATTCGTCAAACAACTCAACATAACAATACCACACAATTTTGAGTATGAAGAAAGCAACTATTTTCTTTGTATCAAATATGGCATGTATATAACTTTAACATAGTACCAAAAACACTTTCATTTAATTTCATTGAATCCATACAACCCCTAGTGTTGTAACCAATAACTCTGATACAAATTTGTAACATATTTCTTATACTTCATTCATTTAGCTCCTAATATATTTCAATATATGGACCATATTGTTGATTTTTTAGCAGCATTGAGAGACATTCTCTAGGAGAATGGAGGGCCTAGTCAAGGACCAGGAGGTTGATCAAAATTCAGTATGGGACTGAAACTCCACCTAGGGATGAGAACCATTCTCTGGGAGAATGGAAGACCTGGTTAGGGAATAGGGGGTTGATCAACATAATTCAATCTTGGAGTGAAGCTCATCCTCAGGATTAGAGCCATTCTTTAAGAATGGAGGCACTTGGTCAATTACCAAGATGTTGACCTCATTCAACCTTCATCCCAGGGCTGAAGAATCTAGTCAGGGACTAGGAATTCCTAGACAGGGTCTAGGAAAGTGAGTTTATCCTCTCCTTAATTAATGGGCTATGGGGCCTTCTCAAGGTCCTGGCCACCCCTTATTGAAGTACCTAGCACATAACCTTGGTGTCAATGAGGAGAACGAGATTAACAATTAATAATTCTCCTTATTTATGGTGATGTACTTTGAGTTGGTGCATGTGGATCATGAATACCAAGAAGAATGATTCGGAGATGACTAGTTGTGGTCACGGAACCACCTTGAAGGACCAGAAAACCCAATAAGGGTCCAAGTACCCTAGTGTTCGTCCAAGTTCCCACTTGTAAAGGACCAAGTGCCCACTAAAGATTAAAATTTCGAAAGACAAAAATATCAAAATATTAAAAAGTCAAAGGACCTCAAAAGTCAAAAAGACCAAAAAGATGGAAATCCCCTAAGGGCGGTCTCCTTAACTTATGGACTTACCTCTCCATGATGGACTATAAATAAAGATGCATCATCATTTCTTGAATACATCCAAGACGTCTTCACCTCTTATCAAGAAGACAAATTTATGGGTTTATATGTTGATTATTTTCTCTCTCTCCCTAACACATGTGGACTGGTTCATGCCATTGAAAACAGTCATGAGGTCTAGTTGATTTGCGAAGGCAACCGTGAGGTATGTATTAAGTTGTGAAGGCAGTCATGAGGCTTGATTCACCTTATTGCAACAGGAAGAATCCCTTTAGGACTGATTTTATGTGACATGAACCCTGCTAGGGTCTTCTACAGGTAGGGCCAAATTTCTCCCAAAAATATTATAGCCCTGTTAGGGCTCTCTCCTAGAGGCCAAGCCCTATATAGGGCATACAACAACTACAACAACAAGTCGAGTCTTATTTATGGCATCATCCAACCAGGAAATCCCTACTATGGAATCATTTCAGTCTACAGTAGCTCATCCTTGGTCAACATCACCTATGTTCAAGAGTTTTTGGATCACCGATTGCAATCTTATACAGTCATTCTCCTATAGGATCTTTCTTGGTATGTGTGCCCTAGAGGTGAATCCAAAATTATGTAAAGTATTCTTATTATTTTCTCATGTACAAACACATTCATCCCATCTAGAAAGGATTATTAATTGTTTTGAGGTTTCATTCCTTGAAAGGTTTCCCTCTGAAATTCTTGTGTTACTTTGCATAAATTGTGGATGATTGTTTACATTTTACTGCTGCTACATAACTCAAAATTTTAACTGCTTCTGATATATTATATAAGTTTTCTATAAATTGAAAAATACGATTGCTACTGCTATTAAATTAAATCCATATTAAAAATTTAACATGGTATCAGATATTTGGACGTGAAGTGCCCAGTGTTTGAGAAAATTATTGTATCCTCCAGATACTTTGGGACAAATTGCAAACCTTGTTGATCTGAGTTAGCATATTTTTTATTGGATTAGATATGGCTTTAATAACTTTCAGACTAGAGGACATACTTGAAGGATCATCCAACTTCAACTCATGGAAAGTAAGGCTCTTGGCCACCATGGAAGAGAATGATCTTGATGACTTGGTCCTCAATTTTGAGGAAGAACCCACAACTAATGCGAGGGAAACATTCAAAAGGAAGTAAGCCAAGGAAAGAAGGTATTATTTATTATTCAGTTAAATACACCTTGATGTATGTCATACCCCCATTGAATACTACCAAAGAGTGTTTTGACACTTTGAAAAATCTATATGAGAAGAAAGCTCACATCCAAAAAATATTTCTAAAGAACAAGCTTCATAGATTGAATATGGAGAAGGATCAAGGTGTGGCTTCATTATTTACAAAAATATCTCAAGTAAGAGACCAACTCTTAGCTATTGGTATTTCAGTAGATGACGATGATCTTGTCCAAACTGTTTTTTATGGTCTCCCTAATTCTTGGGAAACTTTTCTGTCTACTATAAATGGTCATGAAGTCCATCCCAAATTTGAAAGATTATGGCATGATTGCTCGGGAGAGGAAAGAAGAATTCAAAGCAGAAGTGGTAGTGCTAAGTAAGGAAACCTTGCCCTTGTTTCCAAGACAAAGAAGAACAAGGAATCCTTTCCTCAAAAAAAGAAAGGTAATAATCCTCAAGGTAAGCACTTGGATGTGTCAAAGATTGAATGCTTTAATTGTCTCAAAGAGAAATTTCAAAGGAAAATTCTAAGGATCTGCAGCAGAAGAAAAACCTAAGAATAAGAACAACAACAAGTCTTCCCAAGATCAAGAATCTAGAAGAGAGTACTATTTGATTTCATCCCTCTCCATATCCATCACCAATGGTGTTAAATCCTAGTTGGTAGATAGTGGAGCTTCCAAACACATGACTGGATTTTTAGAAGTTCTTATAGACTACAAAAACAAGAAGTTTACTACTATGGTGGAACTTGGAGATTATACCAACTACGACTCAGGGACTGTTCTGACCTATGACTCGAAGGATTTTGTTCAACATCTTTTCAGGTTGACTCATGGACTGTTATGCATATTGAAGACATATTATATGTTCTTGGGTTAAAGAAGAATCTCCTCTCATTTGCAGGATTAGAAGATAAAGGATACAGAGTAATCTTCATGGATAGAAAGGTTCTCCTATGGCCAAAGAATGAAGAGTTGAGTTTAGTTGTGATGATCATTAGGGGAATTTTGAAGTCTAAAATCAGCCTCAAAACAAAACAAAATACTATAAAAATGAACTTTAAAAGCACCAATCACATTTTATAGAATGACATCATCTATTATAGTTGAGGTGGCAATGTTTAAGTTAAAAGTACTTACTTGTCAAATTCTTAACGATGGATGCAAACCTATAGTTAAACATATTCATTTTGTAAAAAATAGTCATGCATTCATTTTAAATATAATATATTTATACTTTATACTTATAAAGTACAGTACTTTAAAGCACTATTATATATAATAAATATTTTAATATAAAATATATTATTAAAAAAAAAATTCAAATTTAAACTTCCATTTATTCGTGTACTTCATATATGTAATAATATTTTATAATATATTATATAAAAATAAAAAAATATTAAACTTAAATTCATTAAAGTACTTGATCTAATGAATGAATGTGTGGTAGTATTAATTTTATATAATATATTATATAAAACTCAAAGTCATTCAAACTTCAAATCATGTATACTTATGTAATGAATGTGAGTTATATATTATATATAAAAGTTAATTATTATATTAAACTTTTTCATATATATTATTTATTTATATTATATAAAATTTATTATAACATTACATAATATATTGTTATAAAAAATAATTTTTTCTATAAGTAAATATGTGTATAAATTTAAAGTTTAAATGTATAAATTTAACTTTTAGTGAAATTAAATTAAATAATATTCATCATACTTAATTTTATTTAATATTTATTTTTTAACATTTTAACTTATAATTACTTAAATTTTATTATATACATAACTTTAATTTAAGTGTACAATTCAAAAATAATGTATTTTACTTTATATGTATTTATTAATACACTATGTACTAAAAGTACTTATATTTCTAGTCATATCAAAGATATTTTTTATTAATTTTATTTCTAGACTTCTTTTTAATTTGACTCAACCATAATTACATAGATTGTAGTGCAAATGGTGAGTTGTAAATAAACATTCCCCACAAAATGTCTAACTCTTAATATTTTATTATATCTCTTATGAAGCCCATTTTAGACCTCAAAATTCCCCTAATGCAGAGTTCTAGAGGGAGGCCTCCACAAAGAATCTAGGCATTCCATTTAGCATTGTTCCATTGCACAATCAATCCTAGTGAGTTATGGCATCGAAGGTTTGTGCACCTCCCTTATGGAGCTCTTCTTGGTCTACAAAAGATGGTAACATGTATGCATGAGTTTTCTTATAAGCATGATGGTATATGTAAAGGTGTGCTCTTAGAAAGAATGCCAAGAAATCATTTTATAACTATAGCAGTAAATCTAAAGGGATTTTGGATCTAATTCATTCAAATATATGTGGACCTATGACTTCACCCTCCTTTGGTGATTTTTTATATTATGTGATTTTGATACATGATTGCTCTCGCAAGTTTGGGATTTGTTTTCTGAAGGGTAAGAATGAAACTCTTGATAAGATCAAAGAATTCAAGGCATTGGTTGAAAATCAAACAGGTAGGCACATTCGTATCTTGAGGTCATATAATGGAGGTGAGTATGAATCTCATCAGTTTGATTATCTTTATCGAGAAGCAAGGATTAAGAGGGAGCTAACTGTGCCTTACAATACTCAGCAAAATGGGGTTGCAGAAAGGAAGAACAAAACAATATGTGAAGATGTCAAAGCTGTGTTATGTGATCTAAATATTCCTTTATCTCTATGGGATAAGGATGTCATTATTGTTGTCTACATTCAAAAAATAATCCCTCATACAATATTGGGGGAAAAGACTCCAGAATAAGTGTTCATAGGTAAGAAACTTGAAGTTGATCACATGAGAATCTTTGGCACTCCAATTTATATTCATGTTCCAAAAGAAATGAGAACAAAGCTAGAGTCTTCTAGATAGAAAGGTACATTTGTTGGTTACAGTGAAAATTCAAATTATCGCATATATGTTTTTGGTCAAAGGTACATTGATGTTAGTAGAGAGATGTGATATTCCATGAGGAAATCACTTTTTGTCATTTTAGAGAGCTTCCAAATTATTTAGAGGATTCTCCTTCTAAAGTTCTAGATTCTCCTCATTCAAATGAGTAGAGGGAGGAGGATGATGAGCCTTCAATTCTAGATGCTCCCACAAAACTGGAAAGGCCTACCACAAAATTACTTGAGGCTCCTCCTTCCAAAAGAATACCTGCTTGGTTTCATGAAACACTGCAGGAAGAAGAGAAGCATAAAGCTCCTATGGTAACTTTCATAGAAATCAAGAATACCTAGAAGTACTTTGGTCTTATGGGAAAACTCATTGATGCATAGCCTTCCACTTATAAGGAAGCAGTCAATCAACAAGTATGGAAAGATGGTATGATATAAGAGTACAATTCTATTATGAAAAATGATGTATGGGAAGTGGTCCTAAGACCAAAAGGGGAGTCTGTAGTGGATTCTAAGTGGATTTACAAAATCAAACATGTTGCTAATGGAAGCATTGAAAAATATAAAGCAAGGTTTGTGGCACGTGATTTCTCTCAAAAGGAAGGCATAGATTATGATGAAACTTTTTCTCTTGTTTCCAGATACACAACCATTAGAACAATTATCTCCCTCGGTGTTATTTTCGATGGAAGCTTCACCAAATGGATGTCAAGATAGCTTTCCTTAATGGAAATGTTGAAGAGGAATTCTACATTGAGCAACCAAACAGTTTTCTAACTCGTGGGATTAAATATCATGTGTGCAAGATAAAGAAAGCATTGTATGGGCTCAAACAGGCCCCAAGGGTTTGGTATGAAAGGATTGACAGTTACCTTCAAATCTTGAATTTCTCCAAGAGTGTTGCTAACTCCAACCTGTATTTTAAGGTTGTTCAAAACCATCCCTTTATCATGGTTTTATATGTGGATGGCTTGTTCCTAACTGGAGAGGAACACCCGATAGTTCAATGTAAGAGGGATCTCACTTAAGAATTTGAGATGAAGGATATGGGTCGTATGCACTAGTTTCGTGGTCTAGAAGTCTAGTAAAAGCTAGATGAGATCTTCCTTTCACAACGGAAGTATGAAATTGATATACTATGAAGGTATGGGATGCAAGACTGCAAGCCCATGAGAAAACCTATGACTTCAAACATGAAGAAGCTACACGAGTCATATTCTTTCTCAAAGACAGTGGATCCTACTCAATATTGTCAGCTTATTGGATCCTTTATGTATATGGTGCATACTAGAGAAAATATGTGTTATGTAGAGAGTGCATTGAGTCAATTCATGTATGAGCCTAAGCACATACATTGGATAACTGCTAACATGTGCTTAGATATTTGTGAGGAACTATTTCTTATGGGATTAGGTACACCTCCAGTAGTGGATTAATGTTAGTTGTAATGATGAATCCGATTGGAAAGGTTGCGCAATGGACCGAAAAAGCACATCCGTGTTTTGCTTCAGTATGGTATCAGTTAGCACTTGTGCTAAAATTTAAAGACTTTTACATATGCATCCACGCTAACTCCTCTGCAAAGGATAAGCTAGTGAAAATGATGGGTAAGGTTGAAAACTTCCCATGTCATATAACCTGAGTAAGTGTTGAGTAGGTTCTGAAGGATCTGTTCCTAGTCGAAAGTGAAGAAAATCGTAAAAAGATCCCGAGTTTAGCCTTATAAATATTCCTGAATAAGAAAAATATGATCAAGTTTAAAAGTTGACCGGAATGGACGGCCTGGATGCACAGTGGAGAAGATCAAAGGATGCAAATCATTTCTGCCAAGAAAAAATCGGGATTGATTAAGTGGAAAAGGAAAAATTTCGGTTGAAAAAGTTGGAGAATCTGCATTCCGATTTCCGCTATTTGGCAGAATCAACAACGCAGAAAGCTAAAGGGCGGAATTGGATAGTTGGAAGAGAAAAAATCGAAATTGAGCCTCAAGAAAGTTGAAAATCTGTATTCCGCAATCCGCTTTCCGCCATTTTGATCTCAGATCAATGGCTTGAAAAGCATCCGCATAAATCAATGATCTGGGAAAAGGAGGAAGTGGGAAAGGAAAAAATTTGGTTATGAAAAGTCATAAACCCGAATTTTTCTTTCTGCAGTCCGAGTCCGACGGTCAAGGATGAATTCGGGATAAATCAATGGTCCAGGGAAAGAGGGAAGTTAAAAGGCAGAAGCGGAAAAGGCAAGATTCGGTTGTAAAAGTTGGTAAACTTGTTTTTTGTTTTCTACTTTCTGGGATCTGAGGTCAAAGATGGCGTCGAGATAAATTAATGGCTCAGAAAGTAGAAAAAATGCAGAATCAGAAAACGGAAATACTGAAGTTTGGTTACGAAAAAGTTAGAATTTTTCTTTTCGCCAACCCGTAAGATCGACGGTTTAGAGAGCTTCCGAACAAATCAACAGCTCGGAATGGAATGGAAAGGAGAAACCGAAAAAATCAAAATTGAGCATTGTGAAAGCACAAATCCCACTTTCTACTTTACGGCATCCCGCAGCTTGATCTCATATAAATGGCTTGGAGAGTGTCTTCCTAAGATCAACGGTGCGAAAAATGGAAACATGTGCACGGGATAAGTAGATCTCCCGATATGCAAAATTTTGTAGACCCCGTAGCTTTCAATGGCCCAGATCAAAGGTAGAATCAAATCTACGGTGGAAAATAATTCCACGGGTTCAACTTGCACAAACCAAATAACTTTTCAGATTTGTGGAATGTTGTAGGGCCTGCACTTTTCAACCGTCAAGACTAATGGTGGAATAAGATCAACGGAGGAGTTGAATTCTGTTGATCTAACATGTACGGATAAATGAACATTTGAAATATGCAGAATTTGGTATGAGGAATAGGTTCTGGTGGCCCAGATAAAGACTTGATCTAGATCAACGACTGAGGTTGATTCTGCAGATTGAAAGTGCGTTGGGAAATTAAGTTTTAAATTAAGTTTTAAAATATTGGAGATCTGAGTAGATTGTTGATCCACGGCCCAGGATGATTTCCCAATGAGAACTAGCAAGGGATAAGTCAAGTTGGAAAATTGTGAAATCGGGTGCGAGATTTGTCCTTCAGCAGCTTAGATTAAGTCCCAGTCCAGACCAATGGTCTAGAACAATTTCACAGGTGGAAACTGCGAGGAGGAATGAAACTATTGCAGGTCATTGGAGGTGCTCTGAACCATCATTTTCGATTAAGTGATCCTAAGTCTCAGAGGTTGAATTTCCATTTTTATCCATCATGCGCATCCCAACGTGCTTTCCTAATTTGCTCGTGATCATGGCAAATCTACCAAATCAGAATTTGTAGGATTTTACATGTGCGGGATTGATTCTTGATTTTTTGAAACTGAATTTGGCTATGTTTCGAGGTTGGTATCGGGAGCCCAGTAATCTATAAATGTAACCTTAAGAGAGGAAGAAAGGGTGGGACATTAATTTTGAAGCATTTGTACTTGGTTTTGTAGCTCTGCAACATTTCTTGGTAGCATTAATGCAAAGTATGCCCTGAATGTCTAAGATTCATCATGGTGTTCAATGTTCAGTCGGTTTTCCCCTGTTTACTTCATTTTCATGTATGTGTAGCTTCTGGTAATGTGTTAGTTGTATGCAAGGAATTCGTTCTCTTCTTAGCACTCCTTGCATCAAACAATGTGTTTGTTCTGTGTCTATGGTAAATGTCTTAGAATTCATCCTCTGTTAGATGCTACATTTGAGTTATCAACCTTCACTATTTCTTCTGCTAAAGGTGTTTTAGGAGATTCATCCACAGATAGGTGCCTCCTATCTCACTGGGATTCTTCTCATTTCCCCTTTCCATCTCTCAAAGATATTTTGCTGAATACTAACACCTATTTTTCCTCAGACTATGAAGGTTATCACTGGTCATTATTTGTTGTAAGTCCTTGAATGTTTCAAGTGACTCCATTTCCCAATGGTATTTAATGTATTTCTTTCTTACACTCGTTAAAATCCAAACAACCCTTCCCCTCAGAAATCTAGCCTTCTGAATGCTTTTTCAAAGCCAGATGCATATGGGAATGACCCTGTGACAAGGAGAGAGCCCTCTTTGACTGTATACGATAGAAAATAGTCTAAATATTGGCTTGAAATGGTTACCCCAATGATTCTCTGTAACCCCCCGATTTTGAACCCATTTGCATTAAAAGGTACATGATGTATATATTGTAATAAATCGTGGTGTGGAGCTAAAAGCAAAAGCCCCACCATCGATTCGGCTATGTTATGTTTCGGCAATAGGGATCGTTGTCGATGGTATATCGTGCTATCTGACACATTATAGTTTTGGCATCATGTAAATATGCACATCAATTAAAATAAACCTACATCCAGCTACAACGATGCAACGTTAAATGAAAAGGGCATGATTCCTAAGGTTAAGGGGGGGGTTGTCCAACCCGTGGGGGGGTCATTGGGAGTTTGTCATGTGTCGGCCACCCATTTAAAAATTTTGTTGTCTATTAGTTGGGAGGAGTGATGGCGGGGAAGTGGTGGGTGACAGGACTGCCAGTCCTTTCCCCACGCATACTCCACCAATTGTCTCACTCACTCATGCTGGGGTAGGGGAAAAAACTCGATTCCCATTCTCCCCGCTCTTCCACGAGGGAGGGTTCTCTTCACGCATAGGCAGGAGTTCTCCGTGGTTACCCTCACACAAGCATTTGGGCGGTTCCCCACTTTTGGGGATGACTGTGGTCTGTTTAGGTTTTTTCCTCATCGCTTTGTTCTTCCTCCCACGGTGAGTCATCCCATTCACTCTCCTCACGATTTCCCCATCGTTTTGTTGAACCCTCACGCACAGGCTGGAAATGGGATGGTTTCCCTCACGTAGGAGTTGGGGATTGTGATCTCACGTGGCAAGCTGGAAGGTGGCCTGAGAGGCACAATTCTGTTGTGTGTATGCTTTCCCTGTCAATGCTGGGAATCCGTCTTCTCCCCATCTGCGATGTGTAATTTCATGCTTGTTCTCCTTATTGATTGTGGTCTACGTTTTTGTTTTTCCTTTGTCCAAGATCAAGAATCGGACTTCTCCCCTATTTTGGGACTGTGTAATGTTGCCATCGTTCTCATTGTGAGTTTGGGGCTGTTGTCTTCCCCTGGTTTTGGGTTGCTTCTTGGTTGCTGAGGTTACAAACATCTTTTGGGATTGTAGATGCGTTGTTTTGGTCATGCTAGGGCCAAGAACAGCTCTGAAGCGTTGTTTGACCTGAACTATGTTTCACCTTTTTTGGGGGGGTTGTCACCCTATTATCTTTACCTTCTTCACAGAGTTGTGAACTATTTTTTTTACTGCAGCATGCAGTGGTTGGTCTTTGGACTGTTGAGAGTAGGATTAGAGGCTGGGTATGCTTGAGAAAACTGGTGTTTGGAGCCATTCAAACAGAGTTAGACTGATGGATTTCTTCTCCACAACCCTTGAAGAGTATTGGAAAGGGAATTCAAGGCCTGAGGGACTGTGAAGCAGAGAAAGGACTGATTCCTGGTGTCAGGTGTGTGGATGTCTTAAAAGTCAGGTTAACTTTGGTGTAGGCATCCTTATCTCTCCATTGAGGCCACCAACTTAGCATTTAGCCTTTCCTAGCTCCTTGACAGCCTGATAAACCCTACTATGTGGGCTTGGCTGATTTGTGTACCTTGGTTATGTGTAAGCCTGCTTTGACCCTTATTCCTTGAGGAATCATGCCCAGCTCAGGGGTGGCATTGTTGCTGAGAGATTGATGAGCACGCTGCCCTATGGTTGGGTGGAACATTGCAGCGACGTAGCTGGTTGCAGGATGAATCCTGTTTAAGATAAGTATTCTTGACTATTTTGTCTCTACATTTATATTACTGATTAATGAATATAATGAACATGTGGCATGCTTGATTGAATGTATGTTTGCTTCCACTATGTATATGAAGGATTATGCATCTTAGTATGTTTTATGTTTTAAGAATTTTATTCCAGCATTTTATGTATGTTCATGTTCATGGGGCTAGTTGCCCGGAGGTTTATGTTTGGTGTTTAGTAGCATCCTCTTCGCCGGTTAGAGGGTCGGGGAAATTACAGTATGGTATCAGAGCTCTGGTTGCAGCATGGGCCTGAATGGGCCATGAAAGATCATATAGCAGAAGAAGGTCACCTTCTGCCCACCAAATATCAGAGAACTTCCACACAAAAAAACTGCCTAAGTGCTGGAACCATTGGCCCATCGGGAGACTAAGTGTGAAGCTCTTCCGATGTAGCGGCTCACCTAGTCTGAAGGTCACCCGACGAGGGACAAACAGCCTTGGTTTCAAAAAAAATTCTAAGTGTTTGGCCATTGGCATATCGGAAAACTTAGACAGATGGATCTCCGATGCAAAACCTGGCAGCGAAATTAGTTGGATGAATCGGCGACGATTAGTTGCTCGCGTCGTCGATGCTTAGCTGATTGAACGTCACCATTGCAGCAGGCTAGAGGACTATCCTTTCGATCGATAGATCCTCTGACCACTGATGCCACGGAGGGAAGATGTTCCTGCAGCCGACGCAGAGGGAAATTTTTGAAAATTTTCTCTAAGTAACGAAATCATCGACCATCGGAAGACGTTAGTGGTTCGTGCTCCCACCGTTGTGGAAGCCTAGAGCACTAGTATTCCGACGAGGAAAAGTTCCAACTGTCGATGCCGATGTGCTTCAGTTCACCGATCAGAAAAGAACAGTTTATTTGATCGACGATGAACAGGAAATGGTCAAGCCGATGAAGAGGCGGAAGAAGGTAAAGAGAAAGATTTTTGAAAAAAAATTCTAAGTCTGACCATCGACGATCAGCGGAAGATAGTTGTTTCCATCATCGATGGTTAGACGAGGAAACTGCGATGAACTACATCGAAAACATTTAGTTGATTGCACACCCGCCATTGCGGCAGCCTAAGACACTACCCACCCGATGGATAGTTGATCCAATGGCCGATGCGACGGAAGACGAAGGAGGAAATTTTCAAAATTTTTCTAAGTGTTGACCTCATCGGCCATCGAGAAATGTTAGTTGTCCGAGTCGCCGATGAACATCGGAAGGAATTAGTGGTTCAAGCGCCGCCGTTGCGGAAGCCTAATGCACTAATCCTCCGACAGATATAGGTTCCGCTTACCAATGCCATGATGGTTGTGTCGTTGATCAGAGGAGAATAGTCATTGTCATCGCCGATGAATAGCATATGGAAGAGCCGATGCAGCGAAAGACAAGGCAGGAAGAAAATTCAAAATTTTCTCTAAGGCACGAGATCATCGGCCATCGGGAAATGTTAGTGGATCGGATTACTGATCGAAAAAGGTTTAATGAAGGTGAACCGTAGTTGCGGCTGCTTAGTCAACTATTCCACCGATGCATTAGTCTTCCACTTGTCGATGCCGAGGTGTTAGTGAATTATGGTTCCGATAACTACGGTGGTGTTTAGTACTCGAGAGTGCTGACACTGTGGAAGTATGGGGGTTTAATCCACCGATACCAACCCGTATGATGAAACAACAGATCCAATCGTCGATCGAAAACGATTAAAGACACCGCTCGAAAGAGTTAATGCCTATGGAACCACCATTGCGGACGTCGAAGGGACTAACCGTCTGATGCGTAGGGCACCCGGCCACCGACGCAGTAGTTAGCCTATGCTATTGCCGATGAAATTCGGAATGATAGATGACTAAGGACCCAATATGGCGGACGAAATTAAACAAACGGGTCGTCGATAAGACTCGGGATAATAGACCACTGCAGGCCCGATATGGCGGAAGGAAATATATGAGCAACTCGCCGATGCAGATCGGAAGCCTAGTCGATTCACCCGCGGAAACTATAGAAAGATCATTTTCCGCCGTTGTGGCTTCTCAAGGGACTCTGCACCCGATGAACAGTCAATTTTCTCATCGATGCAGATCGGAAGTTTAGTCGTTTCGCCCACCGAAATGCCGGAAATAAATAGGCAAACAGACTGCCAACGAGCTAGACGTTCTAATCGCCGAAACGTCGAAAAATTAGTTGGGATGAGACCCAATTTTGACAAAGGATAATTTTGGGTTTTTCCAGTGAAAGTCCCAGTGAATCTCAGCTAGTGTTCAGTGAAGAATTTCTCATTGGATTTTTAGCAGTCTCGAGACTGAAAAGGAAGAAAACCCTAGGTGACTGAAGTTAGTATTCCTGACCAAAATTTAGTGGTGTGTCTTGCCATCATTTTTGAAATGATGTGGTTTTCACACCCAAGGTCAGAATGAAGCATGTGGATATGCGTTGGAAAGCTTATCCAGCAAGGAACAAGGGAGAGTCACCATAATTTGAGTGTGGAGCAGAAAAGTGCTAGTGATTGCTTGAAAGAGAAATGTGTTGCTGTCAAAATGGACAAATCCAGGAATTGCATGCCTAGAGGTAGTAAGACCATGAAGTCAAACTAGTTGTTGTGTGGAAAAGGAGTTCCATGCAGGGATGAGGGACTTGAAAAGGGAAATTTCCTTAAACCCTATCTTGCTAATTATAATTACATTTATAAGTTTCATACATGAAATGTATGAAGATATGCCTTGCATGCATAGGATATTACATGTTGGTAAGATTAGTAAGAATTATACATGTATAATGAACCACTAATGGTAGTTATTGCATTGATGTTGGCATCAGTGGAAAAACCAACGACAACATGGACATGGCTGAATATGTTGCTAATGCTGACGAATGTGACTAGCAACCCTATGGAGAAAGGGATAAGGAAACAAGTCCAGAATCAAAAGTTGGTGAGAAAATTATGGAAACTCCTGCAAAGGACCAACCAAACCGGTAATGTCAAGGGTGTAAGTAGGACCCATGAAGGTAAGAGTTTAATTATGACAACTACATGGAGTGGTAAAATCAAGAGGTCTCATACCATGTGGGTATTTGAATTTTATACTGCATTCGTATAGAAATGTGTCATGCCTGTATTATGTGTTGTTATGAACCTTAGTAGCCCAAAGAAAGTAAGTACTAATGGTCTTGATTATAGCAATGCATCCTATATGAAGTAGTCATGGTTAGGCCATGCATGGTATGATTGAATGCATCGTATTCCGGAATCAATGCAAGGTAGAATTGAGTGGATATGCATTAAAAGGTTTCATAAATCTTGTGGTTATGCATTGAACAGATGCATATGAAAAGTATGAGTAGATGTTGTGATGCAATGCATGAACGCATAGAGATAGTGTATGTGTCATTATGAATAACTAATGGCTGAAATGATGAATTGATGACAATTATGGAACCATTTCAAGGGTTGATGTGAATGCAGGATAGTAAGTGCATGAAGAGGGTAGTCATGATCAATTGGCTATCGGAAATTCTCTATGGAAGGGCAAGGTGGTATAATGATACGCTTGTGAAGTAAGGAGTATCTAAACAGTTCATTTAAATTGCATAAATGATGCGACTATACCTTGCAAATGTTAGTATGACAATGATTGTGTGAAGTAAATGAGTTTTGGTAATATTGATGTGATTAACAGCTGGAAGTATTTGAATTTTATAAATTCTGAAAATGCTTTAGTGCTTGTTGCAGCAATGAAAAAGTTATATGCATCAAGACTTACTAAGTGTTTGGCTGACTGAGGTTCAGGTTTCACGTAGATTGTTGGAGCATGGCAAAGTGGGTAAGACCATGACAAAGGCCGAAATCTACCATGTGAAAGAGCCAAACCTCATGAGAAGAGTCTCATGGCTGTGAAACTAGTTTGTATGCGTAATGAGTTGTAAATTTGAATTTGTGAATTTCGAATTTAAGAAATTGCTGACAACTACTAATCACTATTGGCTTGCATAAGATTGTGTCAGGAGGATGCACTGCAAGTGGGTATTCATGTTATGCTAGTAAGCATAAAAATGGGCATAGTGGTGCTTCTTACAAGAGACCCACAATTGAGGATCACCTCATTGCCAAGCAAACTAATTTCTGTAGTAGACAAAATTGCAAATTCCTATTGAATTTAATTACTAATGTCATTGCTTGGTTATGGAACAATCAATTTGGATTGTATTATCAGATAATGATTGACTATTTGGATATTTGATAAATGTGCCAAGGGTACACACTGCAGGAATATCATGTGTGATGGCCTGCAGGAGCCAAACTTCATGGGAATGTTTTCCCTTATCTTGGAAATGGGTTTTGGGTGAAACTCCATTGGACATTTTGGAAATGTCTCCTCTGCACTACATGTTTGGTAAGCCACATGAGTGATATGGTATATATTATGTCGGTAAGACATGTGAGGATATGAAATGTAAAAATGAATTGGGATGGCAAACCGAGGGACTATCAACTCAGAGAAGGGAGCCCCCATTCCTCCTCAACGAAGGAATACTGCCTTGGCAAATGGATAAGTGTTCTATAACCCTAGCTAAGAATATGCATGTCAAATTGTTGAATTCAATATGCAGAACATGTTTTGATTTTATTTCCATTGTGGCAGATTTCTTGAGTATGAATAGGGCCTACATGGCACACACCGGAAAAGGGTGCACACTTTTTCGATGTCGAATCATGGAAGGGTTTTTCAATATTGATTACACCCTAGGGAGTGGACGCACTCTTGGTGTCTCAATACTTGATAGTGAATGATATGAAATGTGATTACAGTTTTAGAACAATAACGCTGATGAATATGCTTATATTGCTTGTGTTGTCAGGATAAACAAATGTAGTCTGGTGTTGTACACTAAATGGACAATTGCTTGAGCTCATCATACCTTCTACAGAGAAGGAGACATTCCTGAGGGACTGTCAACTCAGAGAAGGGAGTGGTCTCTCTAAAGAGCATAGAGAAGGAGACATTCCTAAGGGGTTGTTAACTCAGAGAAGGGAGTGGTCTCTCCAAAGAGCACAGAGAAGGAGACATTCCTGAGGGACTATCAACTCAGAGAAGGGAGTGGTCTCTTGTGTGATATGGGGTAGTGGAATTAGAGCTCACTACCAGAAATGAGACCTGGAAATGGTCGTTTATTGTTGATATAAGTGCATCTGTTATTGTTGATGGCCTGATAAACCCAACGGTGTTGGCTTGGCTGATGATTGGTTGTTGATATAAGTGCATTGTTGATATAAGTGTAGGCGATTTGTTGACGGTCTAATAAACCCAACTAAAGGTTGGCTTGACTATGCTTGATATATGTATAAAAGGATGTTATGAAGCAGCCTGCGTTCTGGTCTAACATCCAAGTCCATAGATGATCCCAAGGCTTGCAAAGCGAAGCATGATCCTATGGACCAACGAGGAAACGCACAATACAAATAAGTATTAGATTATTTTGCAATTCTTGCTTATGAATATGCATGTGTATATGATTTGCTTATGATGTTTTAAGCTCTTGTTAAGAGATAAAAGCTGATGAACATGTGAATTTATTCAATGTCTGAATATAGGTATCACTAGAAGCGAGGACTATGAGAGCATCCTAGGGGTGCATGTGGACATGTGACTGTCTTGAAGAGCTTAGAATGAGCAGTAATGAAAAAGGTGCTAGTGAGATTGTGAAGTTCCCAGCCGAGACAAACCATGTGGGGAGGCTCCATGGTTGAGAGGTCTGAAATAGACCGGAGACACTAAGTGTCATGACCAAGAGGGACTGGTCCAGCATTCACGGTGAAGTGAAAGAGGCTGAGAGCATGAAAAGCCATAGCGGTGGTGTGGGTTCCAGGATGGAATGAAACAAATAGGGGAAAAACTCTTGCTGCTCTTTCTTTCCTTTTGATTATATATATATATATATATATATATATATATATATGCATTGTGAAAACAAAAGATTGTTGAATGCATGTATGACTAAAAATGGAATGTGTGTATTTGCTTAAAATAAATTGTGAATGCTGGAATGGTTAATTCCTTGCCCAAAAATGGACATGAATGAGCTCATGTGCCGGTTGGGAAGGCATGAAGAATATGAAAGTCTCCTTGATGAGACTTGAACCATCACGCCAATCGGGCAATTAATTGACTAATATTAATGCTGATATTATGCTTGGTCTAACAGAATTTCAATGATGCACTTCACAGGTGAAAAAGGTGAAATCTAGTGGTGCACATTGATCATGGAAGCTAACCAAAAGCTGTTGGACTTGGCTGGAAGTCTCCTTCAAACGATTTCCAGGACCCAAGAGAATCTTGGAGAGATGCTCAAGATACAGAAAAGGCAGAATGAGATGAACCACCATATTTTGCAAGACTCTATTGGTTTGCAAAAGGAGGTAAAAAGCCTTCTGGGAACAATCCGTAAAGGCAAGGAAGGTGGATCAATGATGGGACATTCGTCCAAGTGATCCGTTAAGAAACGGTCTAGGCATGAAGACTCTAAGGAAATTGAGCAAGTAAAGATGAAGCAGCCAGCGAAATGTTGGAAATGCAAAGGACATCATTTACGCCAGGACTGCCCAACGAGGGAACATAAAGAGGGAAGCAACCACAAAGTTCCTCGACTTGGGGATGAGCCGAAAGCCGAGAACTAGCAGGAGAAGCTTGTGGAAGCTGAGGGGCTTGGTCCTGAAAGTTCAAGTAAATAATTGAACATGGGACAGATCTGCAAAATTTTGAAATTTTGGATGTGCAAATTGTATATGTATTCCTATGTATTGGAACACCGAGGATGGTGTTATTCCAAGGGGGAGGGGATTGTAATTCCCCAGTTTTGACCCCATTTGCATTAAAAGGTACATGATGTATATATTGTAATAAATCATGGTGTGGAGCTAAAGGCAAAATCCCCACCATCGATTCAGCTGTGTTATGTTTCGGCAATAGGGATCGTTGCCGATGGTATATCGTGCTATCCGGCACATTATAGTTTTGGCATCATGTAAATATGCACATCAATTAAAATAAACCTACAGCCAGCTGCGATAATGCAACGTTAAATGAAAAGGGCATGATTCCTAAGGTTAAGCGGGGGATTGTCCAACCGGTGGGGCGGTCATTTGGAGTTTTCCATGTGTCGACCACCCATTTAAAAATGATGTTGTCTGTTAGTTGGAACGAGTGATGGCGAGGAAGTGGTGGGTGACAGGATTGCCAGTCCTTGCCCCACGCACACTCCACCAGCTGTCTCACTCACTCACGTTAGGGCAGGGGAATAGACTCGATTCCCATTCTCCCCACTCTTCCACGAGGGAGGGTTCTCTTCATGCGCAGGCAGGAGATCTCCGTGGTTACCCTCACGCAGGTAGTAAGGTGGTTCCCCACTTTTGGGGATGACTATGGTCTATTTAGGTTTTTTCCTCATCGCTTTGTTCTTCCTCCCACAGTGAGTCGTCTCGTTCACTCTCCTCACGATTTCCCCATCGTTTTACTGAATCCTCGCACACGGGCTGGAAATGGGATGGTTTCCCTCACACAGGAGTTGGGGACTATGATTTCACGCGGCGAGCTGGAAGGTGGCCTGAGAGGCACGATTCTGCTGTGTGTATGCTTTCCCTGTCAATGCTGGGAATTTGTCTTCTCCCCATCTACGGTGTGTAATTTCATGCTTGTTATCCTTATCGATTGTGGTCTGCATTTATATTTTTCCTTTGTCCAAGATTGAGAATCGGACTTCTCCCCTATTTTGGGACTATGTAATGTTGCCATCATTCTCATTGTGAGTTTGGGGCTGTTGTCTTCCCTTGGTTTTGGGTTGCTTCTTCGTTGTTGAAGTTGCAAACCTCTTTTGGGATTGTTGCTAAGTTGTTTTGGCCATGCTAGGGCCAAGAACAACTCTGAAGCGTTGTTTGACCTGAACTGT
Source organism: Pseudotsuga menziesii (assembly GCA_001517045.1). Classification (NCBI taxonomy): domain Eukaryota; kingdom Viridiplantae; phylum Streptophyta; class Pinopsida; order Pinales; family Pinaceae; genus Pseudotsuga; species Pseudotsuga menziesii. Next base: position 1,150,025 of record LPNX010629086.1, read on the forward strand.
GTTTCACCTTTTTGTTTGGGGTTGTCACCCTGTTATCTTTACCTTCTTCACAGAGTTGTGAACTGTTTGTTTTACTGCGGCATGCAGTGGTTGGTCTTTGGACTATTGAGAGTAGGATTAGAGGTTGGGTATGCTTGAGAAAACTGGTGTTTGGAGCCACTCATACAAAGTTATACTGCTGGCGTTCTTCTCCACAACCCTTGAAGAGTATTGGAAAGGGAAGTCAGGGCCTGATGGTGAAGCAGGGAAAGGACTGATTCCTGGTGTCGGGTGTGTGGATGTCTTAAAAGTCAGCTTAACTTTGGTATAGGCATCCTTACCTCTCCATTGAGGCCACCAGCTTAGCATTTAGCCTTTCCTAGCTCCTTGATGGCCTGATAAACCCTACTGTGTGGGATTGGCTGATTTGTGTACCTTGGCTATGTGTAAGCCTGCTTTGACCCTTATTCCTTGAGGAATCATGCCCATCTCGGGGGTGGCAGTGTTGCTAAGAGATTGATGAGCACACTGGCCTATGGCTGGGTGGAACATTGCAGCGACATAGCTGGTTGTAGGACGAATCCTGTTTAAGATAAGTATTCTTGACTATTTCGTCTTTACATTTATATTATTGATTAATGAAGATAATGAACATGTGGCATGCTTGATTGAATGTATGTTTGCTTCCGCTATGTATATGAAGAATTATGCAGCTTAGTATGTTTTATGTTTTAAGAATTATATTCCGGCATTTTATGTATGTTCATGTTCATGGGGCTAGTTGCTCGGAGGTTTATGTTTGGTGTTTAGTAGCGTCCTCTTCGCCGGTCAAAAAGTTGGGGACATTACATTCTCCTACCATAACCATAGGAAAATTATTGGGTCATGACATCTTGGCATCATTGTCGGGGACTAATTGTTATGATCTCCTCGTGGAAACGACATTGTTCTAGTTCTACGACCTGGTTGAGAAGTCGGTCATAGACACATGCTAGTTGTACATGCTCTGGAGACTCCACTCAAAAATTTTGGAAGGTGACTCCACTGGGAAATGCTGGCGGCCAGAAGAACCCACACGAGGAGAAATCCTGATGCTGAATCATTCCAAGAGATTTTTTATCCAGAGAGTCTGATTCAAAGGGATAATAAGCTGCAAAGTTTAGTCATAACTCTTTCCTTACCTACTGAAGGTGTTGTTTCTGTTAATGATATATCTAAGCATTGTCATGAAGAGTTTGGGATAACTTTCCCTAGGACTAAATTTGAGTCCAGCCTCTCTGAAGTGGTTTCTGACACCTATGCATTTGAATTCTCTCACATTTCCTGGTCACCTCAGACCTCAAAGCCTCTAGGCAGGGATGTCCAACACTTGCCGGACCCAAAGTGCCCCCTATTTTCCATTGAAATAAATGCATTGAGCTCCACTTCCAAACTGAAACAACCTACATCATCCATTTTCACAACCCCCCATAGCTCTACGGTTCCTCACCGCACACTGATTTTGTCTATCACGCCAACTGCAACCTCTTCTGGAAACCCCACTATAACGCCAGGGATGGCTAGGTTTTCCCCTTTACTCCTCCATGCTTCTCTTCACCACCTTCTTCAGGGATATGGACAAAGAATCAAACAATTTAATGGGGAGAGGGGATATTTAGCTAAGGAACACTTGGAGTGGTTTTCAGATTGGACAAACTTGGAGGAGGTAGACCACGATGATGTGAAAGTCAGACTATTTTCCCAATTTCTTGTTGGAGAGGCAAGAATATGGTTCACAATCCTTCCAGACCATTCCATTATGAACTATCAATCCTTTGAAGACGCCTTCAAGAACAAATGGGCAGACAAGAAAAAACCCAAGCTGAATTTGTCCCAATATCATTCCATGAGGAGGAAGGAGGGTGAATCTATCCAAGATTTTTCTGACAGTTTTATGAATGTATGCAATGCCATCCCTGCCCAGGTTAAACCTCCCTTGGTTCTGCCTAACTCCAATATGTTGAATGCTTTGATAGTGAGTTTTCCTTGTGGCTGAGTGAAAGAAAATCAGCCTCTCTGGAGGATATGATGAACGATGCCATAGAGGTAGAGGTAAATCTAAGTGTTTCCAGAAGAAAGAAGAGGGATGCGGGAGAATGGATAAGAGATGAAGGAGAAAGAAGAAAGGATAAAGATCCTGAACAGCCTTCTTCCTCTAACCCACAAGAGGCTATAATGGACATGATGATGAAAACCATGGAGAAGTTGATGGAAAGGCTCACTGTGAACAACATACCACTTCTGAGGGAAGGTCAAGAGAATCAAAATAGAAACTAGAATGTAAGAAGTCCCCAGGTCCTCCAAAATAGGCAGAGAGATCAGAGAAACCCTCTTGATAAACCTATCAGACCCCCATTTTAGGAGAACTATGTGGAGCAGGAATGTGGAAATCAAGCATAAGGTGACATCCACCAACTAGACACTGATTCAGGGCTTTTGGATTGTTTACCAAAGAAGAACATGATGATTCCTTGCATGAAGTAGAGGAGCTTCTTGTTGGGGAAACAAAGGATTTTCAGAGGGGGTATCAACTTGCGGTCATGGACCTGTAGAGATAGATTGGTCTAAGGAATAGATACGTTACTGTAGTTAAAAATAAAGAATCAGGGAACAAAACCTCTACAAGCAAACTAAAGAGTAGGTTTCCCCCTAAGGACACTTCCAAGAATGTAACAAAGCCCAAAGGGAAAGGGAAAAAAGAAGATAATCCAAGAAGCTCATATCAAGGACAAACCTCTTTTATTCGGGAGGACGAGATTGCAAAGATTAAAATGTTTGTCCCTCTTACTGAATTGTTAAAAAATTCTGAATATCATTCCAAAATTGCCATAGTGTTGAAGCCTCCACGAGAAGTTTCTGCAATATTAGATTCCCTGAATATCCAAGACGATAATCCCACCATCATGTTCGTTCCCCATGTAGATGAACCATCTGATGAAGAAGTTCCTCCCTTCTATGTCAGTCTAAACATTCATAATTCCATCCTACACAATGCCATGCTTGATTCAGGAGCCTCCCATAATCTGATGCCCAGGGTGATCATGGATAAACTAAGATTAGAAGTGACCAGACTATACAAAGACCTATTTTTCTTTGATTCCAATAAATTCAAGTGCCTAGGACTGATCAAATATCTAGTCATTTCTTTGGCCCATATTCCTGCCAAGACCCTTGCCATGGACATAGTTGTAGCTGACATCCCTCCAAAATTTGGAATGCTGCTATTCAAGATCTTAGGCAACCAAACTCAAAGGTGCCCTTCAAATGGATATGTCATATGCCACCATCCCTGTCTTTGGGGTGTAGAGAAGTATTTTTAGGGAGTAGAAGTTGGCATACATGGTGACCATTGCTGAGAGGCCAAACAATCACCCCATCTACTCGTTGGATACTGAGATGGGTCAGCTATTTTCTTTACAGAAGGAGGCAAAGACAGCTACAGTTCACAAAACACTACCTTTGTACCCACTCAGGGGGAGCTGGAAGGAGTGTGGGATGTAATATTTGATAGGGAAGCATGCAGAGAAGGGGCAGGAGCTGGAGTTTGGGTGAAACCCCAGGATGGAGAGCTTTAAATTATTCCTACAAGCTTGCCTTCGATTGCACAAATAATGAGGTGGAGTATGAGGCTATGATGTTAGTAATTCAAATATTGAAGGAGTTCCGGGTCAGGTGGGTGGTGATACATGGGGAATTTGAGCTGGTAATTAAACAAATGCAAGGTGAGTATCAAGCCAGACATCCCAGGATGACAACCTACAGAAATGTTTCCCAAGACCTGATAAAACATTTTGAAGAATGCAATTTTAATCTGATTCCCAGATTACAAAATTGTATAGATGATTCCTTGGCCACTTTTTTTGTTTTCTTCAAGATTCCCATGCACCCAAACAGAAAATATGAGGTTGAAGTTAGGCACAGACCCTCTGTCCTAGATAATGTTAAAAGTTGGCAGGTATTTGAAGATGACAAGCAAATCCAGAAGTTCCTTACTCTCACTGGAGAGTTTGATGGATTGAATATTGATGAAGATAATGGGATTCTAGAGGAGGATGCTCCCACTCAGGAACCCTTGCAAAACCAGATTGTTGCTCCCAAAGAAATGTCACAAGATGAGGATGTTGTTCCTGTTGAATGTGTTGATGGCGGCGAAACTGAGGAATATTTGGGTCCTGAGTTGCAGGAGGCTTAGGGACATCAAACGTATCTAAACAATCTCTATGGCAAGGTGATCCTACATCTCAAAGGTAACTCTATCCCCAAGGGTTTAGTTACTTTAGAAAAGCTCTTTGACCCAAATGATGTTGCAAGGGAACCTCAGCTTGTCCCAAGTTGTGAGTATGTAGAAGATGTGAATATTGGGACAGAAGATCATCCAAAATTCATTAAAATATCAAGAACACTCTCACCTAAATCCAATCATAAATACATCTCACTAATGAAAGAATACTCGAATGTTTTTGCTTGGAGCTACAGTGATATTAAGGCTTATGATACTAGTATCATCCAGCACACTATACCAATAAAAAAGGATGAGATGCCTTTCAAACAAAATCTAAGAAGAATGAACCATAAGTTGTTACCCCTGTTGGAAAAGGAGATCAAGAAACTATTTGAGGCCAAAATCATTGTGGCCCTTAGGTTCTCAAGATGGGTGGCCAATTTGGTCCTAGTGAGGAAGAAGAATGGAGAGATAAGGATATGCATTGCCTTCAAAAATATGAACAGAGTTTCTTTAAAAGATCAATATCCTCTTCCTAAGATGGATCACATTTTGCAGAAGGTAGTGGGATCCCAAAGGATCTCCACCTTGGACGGCTTCTCAGGCTACAATCAGATCGTGGTGCACCCAGAAGACCAAGAAAAGACAACTTTCACCACAACCTAGGGCACTTTTATGTATGCAAAAATTCCATTTGGACTCATGAATCCAGGGGAAACCTTCCAGCGGGCCATGCACATAGATTTTTCTAACGAAAAGGACAAGATCTTGGTCATCTATTTGGATGACATCACTATCTTTTCACAGTCTGATGAGGAACACCTTGCACACCTGTTGAGAATGTCTAGAAAGTACAGAAAATTCGACAGCTCTCTGAATCCAAAGAATTCATTCTTTGCTATGAAGGAAGGGAAGCTGTTGGGGCACATAATTTATCAGGAAGGCATCAAAATAGAACCAAATAGGGTTGAGGCAATTCTTAAAATTAATCTCCCTCGGAATAAGGTTGAGGTTCAATCATTTATGGGGAAAAATAAATTTTCTGAGAAGGTTCATTGCTGCCTTTGCTGAAATAGTAAGGTATATAACTAACATGCTGGGAAAGGAAAAAAGAGATCAAGTGGACGCCCGAAGCAAAACATTCCTTTGATGATATCAAGAAGGCTATTTTCGAGGCTCCTATACTGGAAAGCCCTGATTTCTCCAAATATTTCCTCATATTCACTTTTACTTTAGGGCACATAGTGGCAGGGGTATTGCTACAGAATAATCATAAGGGACACGAGCAGCCCATTGATTTTTACAGCAAACCTTGAGAGATGCTCCTCTGAAATACAACATCTTGGATAAGCAGGCTTATGCTCTAATGCAGGCCTTGAAGGAGTTCTAAGTGTACATCTTGCTTTCTCACATTATTTCCTATGTCCCCACCATTGCAGTAAAGGATATCCTAACCCAACCAGATCCTGAAGGTAAGAGGAGAAAATGGATAGCAGTCCTACTTGAATATGACTTGGAGATTAAGCCCACCAAGATGATTAAAGGCCAGGGACTTGCCAAGATCATGGCACAATCTAACTGTGTTTCTCTTAGACTACACATGATGGTTGAATTGTCAGCAGAAGAGAAAGATCCTAAGGGACAGCCAGATCCCCAAGTAGCTGAGCATTTACTTTCATCCCCATGGTACACTGACATCATCTTCATGTTATAGCATTTTCAAGCTCCACAAGGTATGGACAGAACAAGGGGCGGGTTTCTCAAGCAGAAAGTATCAAGGTTTTGCATCTTAAATGGAAAATTATATTGGAAAGAACCAAGAGGGGTTCTGCTGAACTGTGTAAATGAGCAGGAGGCAAAGAAGCTCATTGAATAATTCCATGCAGGAGAATGTGGAGGTCATCATTATTGGATGGCCACTGTGAACAAGATCATGAGGGCGGGGTTTTATTGGCCCACTATCTTTTCTGATACCCACAAAGAGGTTGTTTCCTTCCATAAGTGTCAGATCTTTGAAGGGAGGAGGAAGCTTCTACCTTTTCCTCTGAAGCCCATACATGTTGAGGCCCCTTTCCAGCAATGGGGGTTGGATTTTATTGGAGAGATAAACCCATCTTCCTCAGGACAACAAAAGTGAATCCTCACTGCCACTGATTATATCACAAAATGGATTGAATCCATCCCAACTAGATACGCCACTGAGACAGTGATTATGCAGTTTCTAGAAGAGCACATTTTGTCAAGGTTTGGGGTTCCTAGAAATATTATCACTGGCAATGCTGTTGCATTCAAGTCAAAGAAGATGGTGGAGTTTTGCTTCAAGTATCACATACAGCTAGTACATTCCACGTCCTACTATCCACAAGGAAATGGGTTGGAAAAATATTCAAATAAGAGCCTTATGGGGATCATCAAAAGGTTGGTTCAGGACAACAAGAAGGCCTGGCACACAAAATTTCCTCATGCTTTGTGGGATGACAGAATCGGTGTAAAGAAATCCATTGGCACTTCACCATTTCAGCTAGTTTATGGCTCTGAGGTAATTTTTCCTAGTTCCCTGAGTTTGCCAGTAATGAGACTGTTGCAAGAAGAAGAAACTGAAACCCATCCAACTCAGAGGAGGATGTATCAATTAATTGAATTGCATCAACAAAGGGAGAAAATGTTTGATAGAACTCAAAAATTTCAGGAGAAAATGAAAGAGATCTTTGACAAGAGGACAAAGCTTGATGATTTCCAGATGGGGGATGTAGTTTTGTTGTGGGATGCACCACATGAAGAGAAAGGGAAGCATAGTAAGTTTGAACACCTGTGGAAGGGGCCTTATAATATTTCAACTTTTAAAGTAAAGAACGCCTACCTACTGGAGGAGATGGAGGGTGGTCTGGTATTTGGAGCTCCTGTAAACGGGAGGCTCCCCAAGCACTACTTTCTATAAAGTAAGTTCAGTTCCCATGTCATTGTATACCATTTATTTTTTACGTTGCATGTGTGGAAATCTCTTTGACAGACTTAAATCCCGAGGTGAATACAGTAAGGTCCCCAAGAGGAGTCGTCATTTGGTTTTCTTTTTATGCAAATTTGGAGTTACAAGCACTAGAAAAAATTTTGAGGTGATGGGCCTTCGGGATAGCGTAGAGTGGTGCAGTTAGTTGGTTTTTTTGTAGGTACAGAGGGGCAAATGGAGCAGGCAGTTGGTCTACGGGGTTATTTTCTACCTCACAGGGAGGATAGAATCCCCTAGTTGGAGCCACTGTTAGCACATGTGCTAAAATTTAAATACTTTTACATATGCATCCACGCTAATTCCCCTGCAAAGGATAAGCCAGTGAAAATGATGGGTAAGGTCGAAAATTTCCCATGTCATATAACCTGAGTAAGTGTTGAGCAGGTTCTAAAGGATCCGTTCCTGGTCGAAAGTGAAGAAAACAATAAAAAGATCCCAAGTTTAGCCTTATAAATATGTCTGAATAAGAAAAATATGATCAAAGTTAAAAGCTTACCAGAATGGATGGCCTGGATGCATAGCGGAGAAGATCAAAGGCTACAAATCATTTTCGCCAAGAAACAATCGAGATTGAAAAAGAAAAAAAAGGAAAATTTTCGATTGAAAAAGTTGGAGAATCCACATTCTGATTTCCACTATTTGGCAGAATCAACAAGGTGGAAAGCTAAAGGGAGGAATAGGAAAGTCGGAAGCGGAAAGATCGAAATTGAGCCTCGAGAAAGTTGAAAATTCGTTTTTTGCGATCCAATTTTCTCCATTTTGATCTCAGATCAACAGCTCAGAAAGATTCCGCATAAATCAACGGTCCAGGAAAAGGCGGAAGAGGGAAAGGCAAAAATTTGGTTATGAAAAGTTGCAAACCTTAATTCCGCTTTCCGTAGACCGAGATCTGACGGTCAAGGATGACTCCAAGATAAATAAACAGTCCAGGAAAAGTGGAAAGTTAAAAGGTAGAAGCAAAAAGGCAGAAGCAGAAAAGGAAAGATTCGGTTGTGAAAGTTGGTAAACCTGTTTTCTGTTTTCCTCTTTCTTGGATTTGACAGTCAAAGATGGCTCCAGGATAGATCAACGGCTTGGAAAGAAGAAAAAAGGCGGAATCGAAAAGCAGAAATACAGAAATTTGGTTACGAAAAAGTTAGAATTCTGCTTTCCGCCAACTCGTAAGATCAAGGGTTCAAAGAGCTTTCGCACAGATCAACAGCCCGGAATGGAGCGGAAAGGTGAAATCAAAAAAATTAAAATTGAGTATTGTGAAAGCAGAAATCCCGCTTTCTCCATTTCGGCACCCTGCAACTTGATGTTAGACAAACAGCTCGGAGAGTGTCTGCCTAAGATCGACGGTGTGGAAAATGGCAACATGCGCATGGGATAAGTAGATCTCCTGATATGCAAAATTTGGTGGACCCTGCAGCTTTCAACGGCCCAGATCAAAGGTAGAATCATATCTACGATGGAAAATAATTTCGCTGGTTCAACTTGCATGAACCAAATAGCTTTTCAAATTTGTGGAATGTTGTAGGGCCTGCACTTTTCAACGGTCAAGATTGATAGTGGAATAAGATCAACAGAGGAGATGAATTCCGTTGATCTAACATGGGAAGATAAATGAACATTTGAAATCTACGGAATTTGGTATGAGGTACAGGTTCCGACGGCCCAAATCAAGACTTGATCTAGATCAACGAATGAGGTTGAGTCCATAGATTGAAGGTGCACGGGGAAATTAAGTTTTAAAATATACGAAATTACTTAAGGCTCGAATATTTCAACGGTGGAGATCTAAGTAGATTCTTGATCCAATGCCTAGGATGATTTGACAATGAGAACTAGCAAGGGATAAGTCAAGTTCAAAAATTGTGAAATCGGGTACGAGCTTTGTCTTTCGGTGGCTCAAATTAAGTTCCAGTCCATATCAACGGTCCAGAACAATTTCGCAGGTGGAATATGGGAGGAGGAATGAAACTGTTGCAGGTCATTGGAGGTGCGTTGAACCATCGTTTTCGATCAAGCGATCCCAAGTCCCAAACGTCGAATTTCTGTTTTTATCCATCACACAAAGCTTGCTTTCCCGATTTGCTCATGATCATGGCAAATCCTCTAGATTATAATTTGTTAGGATTTTACATGTGCAGGATTGATTCCCGGTTTTTTGTAACTGAATTTGGCTCTATTTCAAGGTTGGTATCGGGAGCCCAATACTCTATAAATATAGCCTCAAGAGAGGAAGAAAGGGTGGGACATTCATTTTGAAGCCTATGTGCTTGGTTTTGTATCTCTACAACTTTTCTTGGTAGCATTAACGCAAAGTATGCCTTGAATGTCTGAGATTCATCACGGTGTTCAATTTTTAGTCTATTTTCCCCTGTTTACTTCTGGTAATGCATTTCTAGTTGTCTAAAACTATGAAGGTTATCACTAGTCATTATTTCTTGTAAGTCCTTGAATGTTTCAGGTTTTGACTCCATTGCCCAATGGTATTTAATATATGTCTATCTTACACTCTTTAAAATCCAAACAACCCTTCCCCTCAGAAATCTAGCCTTTTGAATGCTTCTTCAAAACCAAATGTATATGGGAATGACCCTGTGACAAGGAGAGAGCCCTCTCTGACTATTTAGGCTAGAATACAGTCTAAAGATTGGTTTGAAGTGGTTACCCCAATAATTCTCCTACCACAACCATAGGAAAATTATTGGGTGATAACAATATCATCCATTATCTCTTGGTCCAATAAGAAACAGGGTTTCATAGCTTAGAGCATAGCTGAACCTGAGTATATTGCTGCTAGTGATGCCTGCAGAGAAGTTGTGTGGCTTAAGAAGCTACTCTCTGATTTGTTTGGTGGAAATCTTGAGCCAATTGTTATCCATTGTGATAACCAGAGTTACATGAAGCTTTCAGGTAATCTGTTGTTTCATGATAGATTAAAACACATTGAAATGAAGTATCACTTCATCAGAGACATGTTCCGGATAGGTGCCACGAGACTTTAGTACATTCGTACAGATGAGCAGATTGCAAACGTACTGACCAAGCCTCTATCATTGACGAAGTTTATGTACTTTCGATACAAGCTTGGTATTGCATAGAATGACTCTCTCATTGAGAGGGAGAGTTGATTTTTTAGCAGCATTGAGAACCATTCTCCGGGAGAATGGCGAACCTAGTCAGGGACCAAGAGGTTGATCAACATTTAGTCTAGGAATGAAACTCAACTCGGGATGAGAACCATTCTCCGAGAGAATGGAAGACCTAGTCAAGGACTAGGGGGTTTATTAACATAATTTATTCTAGGAATGAAGCTCAGCTTGGGGATAAGAGACATTCTTTAAGAATGGAGGCACTTGGTCAGTTACCAATATATTGACCTCGGTCAACCTTTAGCCTAGGGCTGAAGAACCTGGTCAGGGACCAGGAAGCCCTATACTGGGTCTAGGCAAGTGAGTTTCTCCTCTCCCTATTTAATGGGCTATGGGACCTTCTCAAGGGCTTGGCCATCCCTTATTGAAGTACCTAGCACATAACCTTGGTGTCAATGAGGAGAATGAGATAAAAATTTAAATAATCCTCCTTATTTATGATGATGTACATTGAGTTGGCACGTGTGGATCATGAAGACAAAGAATAATGCCTAAGATGACTAGTTGTGGTCATGGAACGACCTTGAATGACCAAGAAACCCAACAAGGTTCCAAGTACCCAGTGTTGGTCCAAGCTCCCACTTGTAAAGGACCAAGTACCCACTAAAGCTTAAAAGTTCAAAAGACAAAAAGATTAAAAGATTAAAAAGTCAAAGGACGTCAAAAGTCAAAAAGACGAAAAAGATGAGAATCTCGTAAGGGAAGTCTCCTTAACTTATGGACTTACCTCTCCATGATGGACTATAAATAAAGATGCATCCTCATTTGTTGAAGACATCCAAGACATCTTCATCTCTGACAAAGAAGAAAAAATTATGGGTTTATCTGTTTATTATTTTGTCTCTCTCTCACACACGTGTGTATTGGTTCATGCCCTTGAAGATGGGTGTGAGGTCTGGTTGAATTGTGAAGGAAACTGTGAGGTCTGGATTGAATTGTGAAGGCAGTCGGAAGGTATAAATTGAGTTGTGAAGGAAGTCATGAGGCTTCATTCACCTTATTGCAGCAGATGGCATCCCTTTAGGGATGATTTTATGTGACCCGAACCCTACTATGGTCTTCTCTAGGGATGTCCGAACTTCTCCCATGAATATTACAGCTCTATTAGGGCTCTCTCCTATAGGCCGAGCCCTATCTAGGGAATACAACAGCTATAGAAAAAACCTTAGTCCCTTTTAGGGCATCATCCAACCAGTTGATCCCTACTAGGGCATCATTCCAGTCTACAGCAACTCGGCGTTGGTCAGCATCACCTTTGTTTAAGAGTTTTTGGATCAATGGAAGCAGTCTTATATAGTCATTCTCCTACAAGATCTTTCTTGGTATGTGTTCCCTAGAGGAAAATCCAAACTAATGTAAAGTATGTTTATTATATGCTCATGTAAAAACACAGTCATCTCATTTAGAGGAAGGATTATTAATTGTTTTGGGGTTTTATTCCTTGAAATGTTTCCCCGTAAAATTCTTGTGTTCCTACGCGTAATTTGTGGATGATTGTTTACCTTTTACTGTTGCTACATAACTTAAAATTTTAACTCATGTTGATATACTATACAAATCTGCTAAAAAAATGCCATTTCTATTAAATTAAAACCATGTTCAGAATTTAACACATATTTCATATAAAAATAAAATTAATGTAAAATAAAACAAAAATACTCAAATATCAAGTCATATAATTGTATAATCAAAGTATATATTTTGAAATTGGTCTTGTATAACAGTTGCATCATTAAAAATCATATAGGACATATTAAAAATTGACACTAACAACTACGTTGAATTAGAGCGCGTGAGGCAGCGCGTGAGGGCTGGTCATCGCGAGCTAGGGCTCGTTCTGGTCTCAAGCACGAGCTGAGGCTTGTTGTGTGGACATGGCAGCGCCTGGGGGAGGGGAGGACGCCC